>JAAGAY010136710.1:0-23307 GCA_011801015.1 Ardeotis arabs | reverse complement strand
GAGTATAATAACAGGGAGTGGATTCAGGGCTGCCACTTTGCATGGCTGTTAACCCAAAGTTCCTACTGTGAGGCATGATGGAAAGTGTGGGGAAAGATCAAACCTTCCTAGAGTTCCCTTGGAATCAGGGCACATATTCAAGATGCATCTTTACTGCTTGGATATTTATGAGTATGTAAGTTGCACGATTTGACCTCACATCCTGTAAAATGTAAAAGCCTGGATCTTCAAACTATAAAAATACCAGAGGAAGTACAAAAAAAAAAAAAGCATGTAACCACACTCCTAATTTGATCCTAGGGTGAGAGCAAAGGCACTTATGTGGGTGAGCAGAGCGTGCGGGCGGTTAGACATCTCACTGAATGCTGGGACGGCTTCACGCTGAAGCACTCTTTTCCCAAGAGCATCTATCAGAGCTGACGTCGTTGCCCCCCCAGCCTGGCTGATGAGCGCTAATTGCTGATTTCGCAGCTGAGCCTGCTCGTGACGCAAGGCCACGTCAGCACCACGGCCAGTTCCGGCCGGGCCCGCAGCCCTTGCGCCTGCCCCCAGATCTGCCCCAAAAACCACTTCCCTGGCTTTTCAATATCCCAGAGAATATTTTTTTTTTCATTCTCTGTAGCTCATAGAAACTTCGTAGGAAGCAGCTCTGGTTTCAAAAATGCACAGCAGGGGAATGAGGGAGTGCATAGAGCTGCCTCTGCTCCACTGAGGTACTGGGACATGCTCCCACAAGGCTCACTCAAGAGGAAAGGAGAGAGCTGGATTGTCTTCCAGATGATTATAGAAAATTCTAAAGGAAATACGAAGTTTAGTGATGCTACGAAAACCTTCCATTTCCTTCCAACAAGGTGCATTTTGTACAGAAGAGCTGGAGAAATCACAAACGCCTTATAACTCCCTGGCAGAAATCGCATTATCTTGCCTTTTGTTTTCTGTGATGTATTTTTCTGTCATATTAAAAATGAATGGACTCTACTTTTCAAGCCCTACCATGCATCATTCTGTCTTCCCTTAGAGTGAGTCACTGTATGTTACATCCTAACTCTTGTTCAAAAGAATTGAGTTCACGGTGGAAAACAATTATGTCTTACAATAACTTTACTAATACAGTTACTGTCAACCAAGATCTTGCTAAGTGGGGTGTTATGTAAAGATGTAAAATGAAGGATGGAGAAGATATTTGATTAACAGGAAGAAGGCAAAGCAAAATAAAACCCTGCTGGATCTTGAATGCTTAATTCCCCTAGTACCAGAAGTTTGTTTCTCTATTGAGGCTGAGTAACAACTTGCTACTGAAACTGAATGAGGCAGTTTTGATGCTTTAGAGCTTCTACAAAACATCAGCTAAGGACAGACCCACCAGGCTGCTTTAAATTGCTTTTTTTTTAATGTTCACTCTAGTTTTCTGCTCTAAAGACATGGGTTGACATGAGGGTCACACCATGCCAGGATGGCTGTTATTGGAGAGGCACCCTATTGTTTTACTGCTCCTTCCCTGCTTCTATCTGGTTCCCAGGAGGTGGCAGTTTACTGGTAACCTACGCAATTTGTGAATTAAAACCATTGCTATTGACTTGTCTGTTTCTCACCGTGCTCTGGCCCATTTACCTTGCAGACTCAAAGTTGATTAGTCCATGCAGAAGTGCTTATTCTCCAAAGACAGAAAGAACCTTAGAAATTTTAGAGCTAAAGTGAGATTGGGATTTCTTTCCAATGAATTTTTGATCTCCAAGCCTACGTTACTAAAGATTTCAGTGTCTCTGAACATTGCTGCCAGCACACCACCGTTTTTACGGTTAAGTTTCTATCTCATCTGTATAAAAACTACTCACATCTTGGTGGTAGCTTCTGTCCCTAAGTAGTTTCTCTTCCTTTGCACACCCCTTATGACAGGAATACAGAGCTGAGGAGTTCTTGTCCCTGGACCTCTGTTAGTAAAACCTTCCCCTGTGTGTCTGCCCTGCAGTCGTCTGTCTAAAACGTTACATAAGGCACCCTCCTGCGTCCTCATCTTTTCTTAAAGAGAGTAAACTTAGCACGGTAGTTTCAATGTCAACAAAGCGAGCCCATGTTCTTGCCAATCATTCCAGCAACAGCAGGCTGCTGCCGTGAGGGTGAGGATGCGTCTTGCAAGTTTTTAGCTTGGACCTTTGAGTGAGCTCCCAGCAGTGTCTTCCCTTAAGCCTGCACCTGCACCCCCTGCCTTACAGCAAGTATGACTTGGCTCCACCATCACAGGGATGCTGCCAAGTTCACAGTAACTGTTGGCTGTTGAAGTCACGCCAAGTGGGTTTTGAAAAGTCTTGCAAGATTGATGCTAAAATGATTTATTTTATTTTCCAGCTGGTGGGCTTTGTCTACGCCTGTTACGTTGTTAGTGTTTTTACAGAAGAAGAAGACAGCTGTAAGTATTTACCAACAGATCCCTTGGCAAAGGTTTTATTAAATTTTATTTCTCTCTCAGTGTTTGCCTGTCAGGACTGAGTTGCCATCAGACTTCTTTCCATCTCTCCATCTATGTGACATGGCACTACCTACCTTGCAAGGATCAGCTATTTTTACTGCAAGGTTTTTTTTTATTCCCCACATCACCATATGTTAGATGCTGTAATTCTACTCCTCTTTCAGGCCCAAAAGGCTACTCACTCAGGCCAGGCTTTGGAGAAACTGGGCAGCTGCTCTCATTCTCGAGCTTACGTGGCTTAATGCCACTGAAATATTACCACTGTAGTCAGGAGTACCTACAACAAAGAACACAGCCGTGACCTCAAGTAGGCTACTTGTTGAGTATCATACACCACAAGCCAAGGATAGCGCAGAGCATGAGATTTCTTGCCAAGAACCAACCTGACCTCTTAATTTAAAAGCAGAGGAAGTACTGTAGCTGCATTCCAAGGGAGAAGAAGGAGCTGACTCCCTCGTGTTTGCTATACAAATATCTTAAGTGTCATGACATGTGTCAGAGAAGAGCTATGACTCAGAGGAATCACAAGGGTGGTTGGGTCTGGGGACCTATCAGGGTATCTATAACCTGGTCCTGGATTACTTTGCCCTTCTAAAACTGCCTTTGAGAGCAACAATTTTGCAAACAAAATAACAGAAGCATAGGGTTCAAATAAATGTGAAGTCTGATTTCTGTGGCAGTGTGTTGCCTTTCTGTGTTTGAATTCTCAGCATGTTTGAACCAGTAAAGTCTTACTGAAATCAATGGGTCTAGGCCAGTTTACTCCAGGTAAGGATCTGATCCAAAGGCTTTCTATCCAAGCATCACTTCTTTAATACCTTCATTAGGTTTGCACAAGTAGCTTTATTGTTTTAAAGAGCAGCTAGCATGGATTTTAGCTGAAAAGCAACAGCTTTGAACAGAATATTTGAATGTTTGTGAAGAATGTTGATTTCATAGGAGTGAGACGAGATGCATCGCTTATCTGACTTCTCCTCATGTTTTTCTGTTGCTTCCTGTGTGGCTGAAGTCATTCTGCTGACTCTATTGATCACTTGTTTAGAGCGTGGCAGTGCACTTAGCGGAAGTGGTACATTATAAGTAATATTTTTTACATCACCTTATAGCTCTTCTATTAGCTAAAAAGCTTGAGCTGTGAGCCCCTTTTGAATATTGTCAAGCAATAACTTGACAGAGCTGATTTTTCTAGTAGAGATCTGTTAGAAGAGGCAACCACATGGAAGGAAGCATTATCTAGAAATGCGGAGCTGTTAATTTCAGTATATTTTTTTTTTTCCACTAACAAATTCCTTTTCCCTCTCAGTGTCCCAGCTTGGAGTTAAAATGCCAGCTTGAATAATTAACAATGACAAACCATCAATATTTCACACTCACAGTGGTAGATCCTTCCAGTGACCCGAACAAATTTGAGCTGCGTTTTAATTTTCTCTTCCATTTGTGGTTTCCTTTAAATGTTGCTTTGATATGCAGCATGAAGTAATTGTAAGTGCTGAGGCACATTAATCAGGAAGCTCATGCTAACGTGATTTTCATGAGAAAACACAGCAGCAGGGATCTACTAATGCTGAATTGTGGACAAGAATATTTTAGATGTGCTAAGGCACTGTAATTTATTGCAACAATGAACTACAGTTAAGATTTTTTTTTAACTGACTTGGATTTTGAGTGCTTCCATGGCTGGGTGCTCAGATGACAGGACTTTCATTTGTTCAAGGTAATAAGACAGTTACTGAAAACGGCAATTCCTTAAGGTTTCTTAATTTAGACATTCCACAACTTAAGGTAATATAGTTAGTATCTGTTTTTTAAAATTGCAGACTGACTTCATTTTAAAATACTCATAAATTTTCAAACGTGGCTGAGAAAGGTCAAGTCTTCCTCTAACTACTGGGAATTATACCCCCAATTAACTTAGAACCACTACACCTTTAACTCATTAACTGACAGTTGTTCCAAAATCACAGTATCAGCATGAAGCTATCTATCAAGATGGAATTTGTGAGAATACGTTGTCCTTGGCTTTCTAAATGTATTTTAAGAGGGTGGTTTTTTTTTTTCCCACTTCCAATATATTTAGAAATACTTTTTCTATTGTCTGTTCACTAAAAAATACCAAAACTCTTTAGCTAACATTTAAAAGAATAGTGCCACCTTCAGGAAAGAAAAATAATCAGGCATTTATATAGTTAATAAGACTCTCTAGTTATTTTAAAATGGCATTTGGACCAGATAGCTTTCACACTTCCAAACAAAATACACGAACTTGGCACCAAAAAGCAGTCTGAGCTGGATCTGTTTTAAAGGTTTTTGTGGGGTCAGTCACAGATCACACCACATCCCATCCCTGCTGACCTGGCTGTGCCAGCAGGCTCGGTAATACAGACTTGGCCTCGTGTCAGGGGAACTGAGAGCACCTTGGAAAATTCTCCTGTGGTTACCAAGGGAATTGTCACTTAGAACTTTCCTTGTTTAGTTACATGGCCGTTACGTGACTACCAGAGAAGGGAAGCATTGTTCCTATTTGTATGCAATTAAAAGAAATTTAAAGAATTGAGTTGTCAGAAGGCATGTGAATAATATCAGAGCTAAAGATAACGAGGTATTTGCAGTTTTCCAAAGCTGTGGTTGCCTGTCCTGCAGGAAAGACAAGTGGGGCAAGAAAATTCCCACTTGACTATCTAACCTTCACAGGGATTACTGTGCTGCCAAGTTCTCCGCTGGCATTCACTCACGAGCCCTTCCCCAACTCCCTCCTTTCAGCACATCGCTGAAGGGCCGAGGCTTTGTCAGCTCAGTTCTCAAGTGAAGTCACAGCATGGTGGCAACATCCAGAGAAGCTGAAGGAGCCCCTCTTGTTTTTCTGGAGGCTGTTGTTAGCTCTGTGCTTTAAGTCTTGCGTTAGCTGAATCTCCTCCTTGGCACTCCATCCTAGTAGACCCTGGAAAACAGGTCTGTACAGGCAGAGATTTCCACTGGCAATCCATACCTGAAAAATCATTTTTCTGTTCTCTCACTAATTTTTGTGTTATGCCATGACACGCATCAACTTTCTCTTTCATTTCCTTTCAATTTTCTGGCCATGTTTGTTTGTTTATTTGAGTTTTGATTTTTTTTCAGTTGATTTCATTGGTGGATTTGATCCATTTCCTCTCTACCATGTCAATGAAAAACCCACCAACCTTTTGTTCAAGCAGACATACCTGTAAGTATCATCTTCTGCGCTCAGAGGCTGTGCATGCCTCTTAGTTTTATGGCTCAAGGGTGCCACAGGTTTGGGTTTTTTCCTCCTTGCAGGTTGATTTCTCCAGCAGGCTTTTCAGGCATGGAAGGAAGGAGCAAGTGGACACCAGAAGGGGTGAAACCTGGGGCCTCTGCTCAGGGTTGCAGGGTTGAAGCTGATATTGCTGTACTCGGCTTATGGCAGTGCTGTGTGATGGGAAGCAGTGGGGCCAGCTGTAGGATGTTATTGTAAACAAACTGCTGGATGCCTTTTCCTTGAAGAAAGCAAAGAGAGGCTTTTCAGCAGTGAACGGTGCCCAAGCAGGTAAAGGTAGGAGCTGTGAGGAAACAAGAGTCATCCTCAGTGGATGCTGAGAGGAAGCCATAGCAATAGCAGGATATGATTCTCGGTCTCAAGGTTAAATTGTGGTCTGTCAGGCAGAGCCTCAATAACAGATCTCTTCTGGGGTAAAATTTATGCAACATCTAATTACTGAAGCTGTATTTTAGCTCTGTGGACAGTCATAACTGACCTCTGACCTAAACATCCATGTGATTTTGATCACTGGCCATGTCTTTGTCATCCTCCAATAATCTTCTATTGGTAGCACCACAAAATTTGACTGTGCCTTGGGCACATGGTTTCCCTGGATCCACGTGTACTTCTAGGGAAGCTGTAGGGTACAAAGGTAACCCACCAGTCAATTAAATTAGATGGCTTGTATGCAGGATAGCACGGGTTTGCTCCTAAGGTTTCAATTATTTTTAAAAATTCTGTCGCCTACAAGAACAGAGGCTTCTGAGCGGGGCATCCTGAGAGTTCAGCTGAGAGCAGGGAGCAGAAAGGGGAGTTGTCCACAGCAACTCCTCTCACAACGCTAATTGAGATCCGTTGGTGAATTCCAGCTTCTGCTGTCCAATAATCCCTTCCCACTGCTGAAGACACAAGATTACACTTAGAAGCTGGTTCCTAATGAGATTCTCAAACATAAAGGCCAGTATTATCTGTTTAAAGCAGCAATAAATCTGCATTTTTGCTATTCTCTTAACTTGAGCTGCAGGAAGACAGTTCAATGTGCAGAAATCTTTCAAAGCACCTGTTAAGAGAGGTTGCTTTTTGGGAATAATGTCAGAGACTCTTGCCAAGAAGAAGGATGTGAGGATGGGGGAGAAAAGTGGGGCTGAGGGAAGAAAAACTGCCCTGAAATAGATTTGTAGTTGTGCCTCTCTAATGTAGTACGGACTCACTACCTATTTTGTCACTGCAGCAGAAGACCAGAACAAGTCATTTTTGCAAAGCAGTTAAATTCCCTGTAACTTTGGGGGTGCAATAGCATTATTAAAAGGGATGCTACAGGAGATTAAATATTGATTTCCCTCTAATTTTGTCACGCTGGGATGGAATTTTCCATAGTCTGCAGAAGCTGTGGAGCCTTAAGCAGCTCCCTGATTTACTGGCTTGACACAGCAGCGTGCTGAGGAAATATCACATTTTTACAGTATGGGGCTTAGGCTGCTTTTTTTTTTTTTTTTTTTCCTCTTAAAATGACAAAAATTCTGTTTGTGAAAGAAGCTAGCACTTATAAATGAAGTGCTATATGGGAGATTGTAATATGAATAGAAGCTAGCACTGTAAAACTTCTTACCAGGCTCTCAGTAAAACGGTAAGCTACTGATGAAGCACACAGATAATTTTGCTGTTCTTCAGTTGTATTCTTCAGACCATCACTATCTGTTGATAGCTTCTGCCAGCACAATACTATATTTCTTTCTGGCTAACAAGAGATGAAAACAGCTGCTGAGCAGTAGATAAGGTGACCCTCTATAAATTCACAGCAGCCAGCAAATAGCATTTTTTGTTTATTTGTTTCAGCCTAGCTCTTGCCTTTCTTCCACATGTATGAATGGGAGTGAGAGGAGGAGCAGATACTTGATTCTCTGATGATGCCACGGAGTTTTGCAGTCTGGGGCACTGAGTGCCAGAGGCCCTTGTCCTGCTGTGAAAGTAATTTCATGATGACTGAAGGCATTTTCTTTTTTTATACCCTGTTCAAGAAGATGCAAAACAAATATACCTAGCAGTTATCAGCTGCTAAATTCAGTATTCAAAGTGTACACCCCATTTCTGGCCTTCAGCTTCCTTCCATTGCACTGCCAAAAAGTTCTTAAATACTTTTGCCTCCTACTAGGAGGAGAAAAGAAAAAAAAAAATCTCCCCAAATCATTACTGATAATAGATACTTCCAGACCACAACCCAGTTATCTCCCAGCCTTATCATGGTAATCTGCTGACCTCCTTGACTTCAGTTGCAAGTCTCCAGTTCAAGGAAAACCTCACAAGTTATCAACATCCAGGTGTTATTTTTTAAAAAAAAATAAGACAACAACAACAAAAAAGAAATCAACCAACAGTTTTGTACCGTTGCCCACAAAGGCATGATTTAAGTGTGCTTCATCTTAATTAGCACCTCCAACACTCACACAGCAATAGTAAAATTCTGGAGAGTTATTTCCATTTTGGGTTCCACAACTGCTTCTGTTCTACATTTCATTGACTCAAGGGGTGTTTGGTTGTAATAGTTCCTAGTTTAAGCCACAAGTTTAATTAAGAGACTCAAATTATCATGAAAAAAATAGTTCTGGATGTTTTAGTAAATAATAGAATTACTCTTAATCTCACTGCTGCTTACCAATCAAGGCACAGCACTATTATTAAATATTAGGAATCTTGATAGAAGATTCTTGATAGATAGTCTTCAGTGCCTGAGTTTCTGGGTCAAAGTACTTAGCCAAAAGGATAGTGAATCACTTCTTGAAAACCAAAGTTATTCTCCTGAGGCCAAAAGGGAACATTTCCAAAGAGTTTTCTGGAAGGGAAGGCTGAGCTCTTCCCCCTCCTCAGCTAAAGCTCAGATTTGGCCATGGATGCTTGCACTGCTGTCTTAGGCTGCGCAGGATAGGACATCACCTCTGGGTTGCTCCTCTTCTTCTTCACTTGTGGTAACAGAATTCTCATCACTTGAGGCAAGGAAGCATTCTTGCCCTGGTGATGGTGGAAGGGTTAACCCAGATAGCTTTGGAGTTCCTGACCAAAGCTGTTATCTCCAGGTTCCCTGCCATACCTGCCAGGCAGCCAGAGGCCCAGACCATCAGGATCATCTGTCATGCATCCATTCAGCCTTTTGACATCATTCTCTGAATTGGTTGCAGAAAGAAGTGCTGTGCCATCTCAATTATAAAGCAGAATAGGCTCAAAGCATGATTTTGTACAGGATTTAGTGCTAAATCAAGAACATGCCGGATGGCAGGAGGCAGCCTCTTTTTATTTAAAAGGTAGAGATGGGCAATAGATCTCCCTGCCCTTTAAGACTGTATTTGTAAGACCAAGCAGTGAATTGCAGGGTTGTGAGGCTCCTGTCCATAACACTCACTGATTGGCACCCCACATACGACATTACATTAATGGCTTAAGAGCTTTAATTTGATTTTAGTTGTGTAGCCAGATTTCACTGGACTGCTTTCCTCAAATCTGCCACTGCAAAGGGCCACAGGGCAACGCAGGGTGTGACTTTCACCAGATGTAGACTTCAGTATTGACAGGGCAGCAACAGGAGGTAGTGGTTAATCAAAGATCTAAGGCTCCAGTTGGCAATTGCTCACTTCCCTACCCCCTGATCAATTCTTCAGTGGTGCAGGCTGTCCGCCAGCCACAGGCACGAAGCAGCTGTGAGCACACAGCATTAGAGGACCAGAGCCCATGGAACAGCCATCCACTGATAGGCTGGAAGTGGGTGTTTCAGTAGATCAACTGACAGGTACAAATACATAAATAACATTCTTCAATTTAAGAAAAAAAAAAAAAATCAAAATCCAGACTGAAACACTGGCAAAGAGGGAGGGAGAAAGAAACTAAACTCCTTTAGGATTGTTTCTCCCACCCCAAACTTTGCTTGGTGACCAGAATACTTCACAAAGGAGACATTTACTTAAACAGGAAAAAAAAAAAAAAATCCTACCTTGTTTTGAGGAGAGGAAAAAAAGAAAAACAAACAACAAAAAAACCCCACCACAAAACAAAATGCTTCTGCTTTCCTTTCTAGGTAGACTTTTTTCCAAACAAACAATTTGCTGAATGTCAACATGAATTTGCAAACTGTTTTGATCAACCTGCAGCTGCATGTTTAAGAGGTGATGTTTCAGCTGAAAACATTCACTCATCTTTACTGCTGGCTACAAAAGTAGATCTGCTTATACTGCTGCATCTACACAGAAAGTACATCACCGCCATTTCAAGAAGCTACTTCATTCTAGAGATGACCTGTAGCTTTTAAAATTCCTAACCAAATTGTATGCAGCTCCAAGTGCTGAGGATACATAGCTCTAACACCTTAGCTCATATCTGTTCCTTAGTCTAACTGCAGCGTATTCTGGTCTGGTCTATGCATAGCATTCTTGCCAGACTTGAAGACTACTTAACCACATTACTTCTGAGCTCGCAATCCTATTCCTCATCTGTAGTCAATCATTTAAAAACTCAGAACAAAAAAAAAAAAACCCCACACCAACAATTTTGTCCTCATTATTCCACATCATTTCTGTTAAATTAAGTAAGCAACTTAGTACCTGCTCCACACTGATGCCCTGCCTTCACTTTTTTATTCCCCCCTCCTACAGGCCTGCGTAAATAAAGAGGAGCCAGAGGATGGATAAACCTTGCACTCCACCATCAAAGGTGCTGCAGGAAACAATCCCCTGTGGCCTGGATCTTTGGCAGAGGAAATGCAGGATGGTGAACTCCATTCCATTTTTTTTGTTCCTTGTCTTCTTCTCAAATGCAAAGAATGTACATTGAAGAATGGCCATGCGGTTGGTTTTTAATTCTCCAAGTGCCCTGACGAACCATTCCTACCACAGCCTGGTGGTACCAGCCAATAAGTGGCACAGACCTGAAGACCTCAGGCAGAAGTTCACTGAGAGCCTCTCAAGGATACAATTGAAGTTGGAGCTGCTTCCTTGTGCCGTGGATCCATAAGGAAGGAAGCACTGCATAACACCCTGGGACATTGCATATGTTCTGTAGTTAGCTTCTTCCCCTTCTCCTTCCCCTTCTGAAAAGAGCCTAAATCTGCTAACACAACTTCATCTCCTCCCTGCCTGCATAGAACTAGGTGGGGGCTATTTACATTTGAGTTATTTAGGCTTTTTTTAAGTTATAGATGAGAGCTGTTTCTTCTTCCCCCACCATCCATCCAAGACTCCCTCCCTCACTCTCTATTCTTTAGAGATGGTCAGCACCTTAGCAGTAGGCATTTCTCCTGGATTTCAGTGTTCTGTGACCTAACTCCTACAATGCTGAACAGCTGAAAACTAGTACAAGCACCAAATCTTTACTCACCATGGAGCTTAGCCCCATTTCAACACACCAAGCCATCCTCAGAGCAGCTGTACCTTACTCTGGGATTGCCCATCCACATTAAATTAACACCAGTGTAGCCATATACACAGCTGAAACCTGCTGGGCACTGGAAAATGCCCAGTTCTTCATGGATCAGCAACAGTTGTGTTCCTGCTTTCTTCACCAAGCAGCCATGCTTATTCCAGGCACAAGCCTGGCAACATCCTGATGGAAGGGGTTTTTTGTGATGGGATAATTTTGAGGGGAGGGAATGGGCTGAAGGAAAGAGGGAATCTAAGTGTAATTAAAGTTGCATTAATAAGCTGCAGCAATTAAGAAACAAACAAGAAACAATGTCAGTTTTGTTAGCTCCGTCTCCCAGCACGTTCGTGTCAAGCAGAGAGAGCACTTGTCAGCCACCCGTGGCATTCTTTGGCTGGTACGATCCAAGTGCTGTTGTAATTCTTTGTCTTGCCTAATCTGTTCGAGATTACTTGGCGTTTCTGAGTAACGCTTTTCAGAAGAGTCAAGCTAGAAGCTGTGCTAGGGAGGGGAAGTGTGAGTGAAGAACGGAAGGAAATAAAAACATTAAGTGCTAAGTAACAGACAGAATGATGCACCTTTCTTTGTCGCATTCCAAAGGGCCCAGGAAGCAAAATCCTCTTCTATAAACCCACAAACAGAAGCACTAAGAGAACATTTTTTGTTTCTGCGCAGCTTCCATTCCAGATCCCCACTGTGACCCACTGAGCTCTGATCAGGTGCAGCTGCCAGTAAAAGTGTTGTCTCCACAGGTATTTTTCCTGCTGTTAGCCAGTAGAAACCACAGCTTCTCACCCAGCAGAGCTGACAGTTGCCGGTTTGATACTAGTTTCATTGTTTGAGGAAAATAAAGCTCAACCCTCTTTAAAACAGCTCTGCTCAACAAAACATGATTACCTCCCATATTGGTCAATACTGTGCCACTACCAAGTTAAAAAATATAGCAGAACACCAGCTACTACAGCATTTAGACAGCATGTACAGTGGTGTGCATACAGTCTCTCAGCGCTTTCTCCACCTCTTCTTTAATTCAGTTCATTTCTGGTTTACACTCACTCCTGCTTGCCTGCCTGATGTTCCCTGGAGGCGCAGAAAAATGAATGGAAGAATAAGTATCCTCTAGGCAAGGAGGTTGTTCCAAGACTTCATTTATTTGAGGCTTTTGAAATTAATCTTCCCTTTCCTCATCAGAAAACACTGGCTTTACACTTTTTGGTTTAATACAATTTTTTCCTTGGAGGGAAATGTTGTCCATCAGATACCAGCATTCTTCACTGGGCTTGTTTGAGAGCAACCAAAATTCAGCACAGATGGTGGAGAAAGCAGTTTCAGCTTTGAACAGCTGAAACATTTCCCTAGTAGCTTCAGGAAGGAATTCTAGATGGTCGTATGAAGTCAGAAGGAATTCTTTGGATTATTTTGAGGTCTTCATGTTTTTAACACAATACTGCTCAAACTGACCAAGCCTTGGCACCACATTTACTAAGAACACTGATCAAAAACACTTGCCAAGGACTCTGAAGAGACTAAGCATCAAACTACACACTTAACAGTATGCCTCTTGACTTTAACACACACTGGTGAAGAACCATTAAATAAATACAAGTGTGATGACCGAGTAGCTTCATAACTACCACCCTATGCTGTGATGAACACAGGTAATTAATTATCTTTTAACAGAAGTAAAATAATGGTTCAGGTAAGCCTATAATATTTAGTATCAACAACTGCCATAAAACAAAAAATAAAATCAGTCTCAGAAGAAAATAAGACAAGCTACCAAGGATCATATTCCACACTTAATTACCTCCTCTAGTTTCTGTAAGCAGACCTATTCATCCTTCAGACTCTGACAACCCTTCTCCCTGTGCTAGACCTGCTCCGTGTACTGCAAGGTCCATGCAAGGACCCTGTTCCGTGAGGGCAGGGACCCCCAGTCTTGTGGATCTCCAGCGTGCTGTAAGAGTAAGGAGCAGCTGAAGGATTTGCTCCAGCGGGTTCCCTTATCTCCAGGTTCAGAGTGCCCTCTATTGGGGATAAGGATCACTTGAGACACTACTAGTCCAAAAAAAAAAAAATAAAAAAACCAACACAAAAACAAAAAACCAAACAACATGTACCTGTTTCTGAAGGGACATGTTCCCATAGAAAAAAGGCTCCACCCTTCCAGATGTGGAAAGGCCACAATTTTCAAAGTGTGAAATAAAAGAAGCCCCAGAAGCAGCTGGTATATTCACAGCCCTGGAGTTCTGTTGATGCTTAGGCTAGGTTGCAGCTGCACTGAGCTAAAGTTTAGGAGGAAACAACACTATTCCAACACTGAGCTGGTTTGTTTTCCCTTCTCAGATCAGCACATCTACTTAAACCATAAGCTTTTGCTGTTATTTACAGAGGCAAAATAAAGCCAATGATCGCTTGAGCCCAGATACAATACTTCATTTGGCATGGCAGTGCAATTCTGTCCCCTGTGAAAGCTGCTGTCTGGCAAAGGCCAACCAATTCCTACAAGAGTTGGAGAGTTTCAGTTGCTCAAACTAGTAATTTCTCTCATCTTTGAGAAGAGCTGCATTAATAACCTTCTTCTGAAGGCAAGGGATTAAAAGATCCACCCTTCCACATGGCCCAGGGATAACTGACACGTTAAAGTTACTCAGAAAAGCCTGTTCAGTATCCTAGGCCAGAGCCAAACAAGCAACTCCAGTCTCTACAGATGGCTTAAGAACCATGTACCAAAACTCTATCGAGTTCAGATGGAGAATTATTGCTCACTCACACAGTTTCATGTCCCTGTCGTCCTGCATCCTTACCCTTATTTGCAGCTAAAAATCTAGAGGACCTGCACGCTGTCTTGGGAATTCCAAAGGAAGCCAATGGAAGCAAAGGAAGCTTTACTCACCCATGCTCATGTAGTACTGAAGCACAGAAGCTTAAGTGATCTACAGCCTGATGCTACTCTAACATTTTAGGACACCACCACACCACCTCCCCCAGTAGGGTATTATACTAAAATCAGATACTCAGACCTCTGCAAGATAAACAAGAAAATTTTATTCTATTAAAAAGAATAGTTAATTTTAAAAAACATATTTCCCTTCCCCTGCAGTTAACAAGCTATAAAATTGACAAAAGTTTTATCTTTTTGGCTACATGATAGAATGTTCCATTTAAAATGAAAATCATCAGTTTAGCCAGCAAACAGAAGTCCTAAAGAGTTAAGTTTCCATAGCTATCTTTAGTAGGATAGTACCCAACAGCCAGGGAATGAAGCTTCCATGAGAATGTCTAGTGACCCTGATCAAAGAGCCTTTCACCTTCTGTCTAGGGAGGTCAGCTGAGAGGAAAGAGGCTGGAGAGTCTACAACAGGCCAGGCTTTTCACTTAGTTCTGCAGGTTTGCGTATCACTGAAACATTCTGTCTCTTGTTGACAATTCAACAAGGCAAGGCGGGTGGAGACAGCAAAGAGCTCAGAAGAAAAAGCTAGATCCTCCATCCCCCATGATACACTGCTGCTGAGCATTCTAGTCTCAACAGAATGCATTTTGTATAAATACTCCCATTTTGACTCAGATTTACTGAAGGAAGTCATCAGACTAATTTAAATCCAGCAGAGTAATCTCTAAACCACTGCTAAATGAAAGAAAGAACCAGAGACAGTCTACTGAAAACAGCCCTTGATTTCAACACAGAGCAGAGATTCATTTGAGAATGTAAGGATTTGGAGGAGAGTCTCTGTCAACAAAAGCCTCTTTTCAGAGGATAAAAGAAACTAGCAGAGTTTTTCTGGAGCAGTCCTACAGCAAGATCAGCAAGAGTACAGCAAACCAGGAACTCTTACTAGAAACACCGTGCACAGGAGGCACATTTAGTAAGTTTTTACACTTATGCTAAGCTACCTTGCAAATAAGATTGCTCCAGCATCAAACCATTTACTCATTTTCTTCCTCTGCTGTGTTATGAATGAGTTGTATAGACTTATCTTTCCTCTTAGGCTCATCATCGTTCAGGACATGAAAGTCCTCACACTTCCCCGGATGACTGCTCTGCAGATGGGGCACAATCGCAAATTGGAGGCACATTCTCCGCAAGCTACCAGGTGGCCACAAGGAACAAACACAACAGACACATCTCTGTCCATGCACACTTTGCACATTCTTTCCTCTTGCAGGCGTCGGAGCTGTTCTTCTGCGCTCATCCCAGACTCATCTTTACCAAAAAGAAAAAAAAAAAAAGCCCAAACTGTTAGTATTGTAACAGCTCCAGAGTGCCAGTCCTCATCTTGGGAAGTCACACTGCAACTTGCTCACAATTTTGTTCAGAGACTGACTGTGAAGATGGCAAAAGCACCTCTGGCAAATTTCATTTAAGCTGAAAAACTACAGCTACTGCGCAGGGACAGAGATTAACATATTTTTACTGTAATATGTAAATTATCCCTGACAAATCAGATTTTTTTTTGTGAAACAGTCTGCTTCACAGTGGAACTCTAATTCCTGAATAAGAGTCTGAGTTCAGTTACCACTCAAGCTAGCACACATTCCGCTTCAGGATTACAAAGTGAATGGATACAGTAACCACTGATACCATTACTGGAAAAACATCCCAGTTATGCCTAGGCTCAATTTCACCACCACTGTCAGCCCAGTGCACCTGATTCCTTTTGTTGCATGGATTGCATTCCTTCTCTTGAACTTGATGTTTCAGTCTCTCTCTCAACAGCACCTGTATAACCAGGAAAGAAGATAGCATTAAATGCTACTCCTTTCAGTCCTCTTCGACAGCGCTGTTTAAAAAGATGAAATATCCTGGATTTCAGTAGCCTTAGGTCACACACCTCTTTACTTCACTGTTAACTTCACACGCACAGCCTGGCGAAGCTGATGTTTTCTGTGGTGCCTTAGTAACCACGTATGGTAACCTCCCTACCAAGACAGGTCCAGATCACATTGTCTCCTCAAAGTTGGTTTGTCTATCAGACAGCAGAAACCATCAGCTGCTCCTGTGCTACTATTTAATCACACTTTCAGTTTTGTGGAAATCCTTTTTTTTTCTTTTAGCTAAAGAAAGCCTGTGTGGGACTCCATCTTCAAATAAACATCGCTTGGTAAAGTCTCCAGAAAACACGTAACACAAGACAGACACAGATAAGTTAAGGAAAATATGTATTATCCAAACAAACAAGAAGTACGGCTATTTCTGATCAGGTCATTGATTCCATTTGAAATAGGCTTGGAATACTCATCCATCCTAGAAGCCCTGCTTCAGACAACTGCCTCTGCCTGCATCAGACGTGGATTTGCACACAGGCCTCCACATCGTGTGGCTGTCTGCTACTGCAGGTGTAAGGGCAGCAGAAAATACTGAGGATATCTACACCAGAGCCTACTGCAGGCAGATATAGTTACTGATGCCCCAGTAATCACAGCTCCTCCAGGTTTCTTTAAAGCAGAACCTCATTCTTCAGCCTCTCAAAGAATGACAAGCTTGGGTACATTACTACTCTTAATTCCAGCCTAGGAAGAGAGAAGGCAGACCCGCAAGACACCAGTGCTCAAGATGAAGTGAATAAGAGGTTAAACATCCACCAAGAACGTGGGTGTGCGAGTCAGGCATACCTCTGCTTTCCTCTGCACTGCTGCTCTCTTCCCAGTCTGGCTGAAGCAGATCAGAAATCAGTTCAGACTCAGAGAGGTAGAAAGTCCCAGTCAGCATGTATTTATCCTCTACCAGGTTAACCACACAGCTGGGGTCAAAGCCCATCTGCAGGACATTCTGCACTATGGTAAACTGATCCAGAGGAGGAAGAGCCTGCAATTCCCAGTTCCTCAGAGGATCTGTAAAGCAGTGAGCAGATACTTACCAAAAAGGCAGAGCTTTGGGCAAAAAAATATGCCACTCCCTGGAGCTGTTACATATAAAATGGCATTAATATATTCTAGAACATTCCTCAAGCTATCTATATCACTAGATCAACATCCAGATTTACAGGTTTGTTTGTTTGTTTGTTTTTTCCCCACTTCCAATCATAATTCACAGGAAAGTAAAACACAATTTCATAAAAGCCAAAAGACTAATTTTGGACGGTTTATTCTGTATCAGCAAACTAAGTCTCTCATGTTTGGCCCAAGTCCAGAATCCTTATCTTTGTTTTCACATCCCAGAATAGAAGTCTTTAAACTGCTTTCATGAAGATCAAGTGGAACATCCCAATTGAAGTCTCTCCTACCTCATAATCTAGCTCAACCATTCATCAGTTAAGACAGAAGTGGGAAATTCAGCTGGCAACCAGTTCAAAGTCTCTTAAGCTCATCCTATCAGATAGGCTCCTCATGAGAATGAGAAAAATCAGTTTTCCACAGTTTGGGAGCCAAATTTCACCTACTTAACTGATGAATGGGAATAGATCCCCAGGATTAACACTTTCACGAACAACTGGACCCTCTAGCTGTTCTCTGGTCTCCTATCAGGTCTGTTTAAAATGCTGTAGTTTGAAAACTCTACAGACAGACAACATCAAGAGCACGGACAAGTCAAAGGAAGTTTAGGCAAGCACCCAAAAGTCACATGATTATCCAGACTAGTTAAATGTCTCTGGGTCTTAGACTCAGAGGTCTCACAACAGCAAGCAATTTTGCTTCTTGTGCTAGAGACAATTTCCTAAAAATGAAGTTAAACAGCTTCTAGAATACCAAGACATCTCTCAGACACCATGTCTACAGAGTGCACAGTAGCTGGGGCGGGGTAGAAGTAAGACTACACCACTTTCAACAGAAGACAAAACACCATGTAATTACAGCACTGACCTTGGGAAGCAGAGGAATCTTGTTCGGTCTGATCCCAAGAATCTCTCTGAAAATGTCAAAAGAGAATCACAAGAGAAGCACGTGTTCAAACCTCCCCCTCTCTACCAAACCCCCACCCGCTAGACACAAAATATTCATGACTCACTGGAGATAGCAGGGTGCTAGAAAAGGACTCCTGAACACTGCTGACAAATTCTCTCCCCCTTGATCGCAATAAAAATTCACACCTATAAGTAGAAAGATTTAAATACATTAGTACAGGGTATCTCAAGTGAAAGTAGCAGTAGTAGTTTGCATTTTAGAAGCAAAGGGTGCTATTGGATTATGAGCAAACTGCTATAAATAACAAAGGGCAACAATAAGAGGCTCATGATCCCCCCCTCAGTGCGGTCTTCATGTTTGGTCCAAGGTGAGCTCAGCTGCAACGTCCTTTGGAACAGATCACAGAACATGCAATAATAGACCAGTTCACAGAAAAACACAAGTGCTACAGAAAAACAAGGTTTACATTATCTTTCTTTTTGTACCTCAGATTAGTAGAAACAAGAGCTGTTCTTTGACAAAGGAAGTTATTTTATTTCAACTTTTAGATGGTGAACTCTGGGTAAAATTAGAAAGTTTCAAACCTGAACTATGCTATTCTACCTGAGCTTGAACATCTGATTTTGCTTTTAAAGTGAGAGGGTCTAAGTACTTAGGCTTTGTCACTCCTATTTGTACAGTTATTAAAAAAAATATCTAGTTACAGCTTAGACAACCACCAGTAGGTTTCATCATTAACAGAACACACTCCAGTGATAAATCAGCCTTTGCAACAGAAGATGTGGCAATGCCTGAGAAGCCTAAAGGGGCTTAATGCAACTGTCCTGGAGTCAGGGAATTGTTGTAAGGGGTAACATACGCAGAGAGACACCATCAACTACTTATTGGGGAGTGTGGAAAGTGAGAAACGGAAGGAGAGGTGAGGCAGTTGAAGATACGATAATTAAGTTTTCAGGCCAGTCTTAGGTTCTCCCACATGCAAGGGGAGAGTAGGAGGAAGGCATTTTTGGAAGACAGCACAGACTAAGCGGCAGACCTAGAAACACGTTTTCTATCTTGATTCACTACTAGGATCTGAAGATGGTCCCTTGCTGTGCAACTTTGACCTTGAGGATTCAGAACCTCCCTTGAGATTTCAGGCATTTCCAGAAGGTTACAGACTATTGCAACAGTTCATGCAGTTAAACGTGACTGAATATACCTGACTAGCTTTTCACTTGCTCTAGTCAGGTAGAAAAATCTAGAACTATGCTAACAACAGAGCCTGGAAGCAGCGCTTACTACCAGCACGACTGTGACTCATTTGTCTCTCAACAAGGGGGTACTTCTGCCTTATGAAAAAATAAATCAATGTGGAATGCACAGCATATCTTTTGGTCTTGAGAAGAGGAAAATTTGTCAACCAAGAGTGACTTACTCCGGATACCATTTGGCATGTTCCCTCCAAGGATCATCTCCGAACGACCAGTTCCTCATACCTCCATCGCAGTAAAAACACGTCACTACATCATCATGTCCTGAAAAAGACATGAAGGGATTATTTGACACCTGAGACACTGTATGCTCTACCAGCTCTGGATCAGAACCTGGGGAGAGATTCAGCACAAAACACAGGCTACCGGACAGCACAGACGAGCACGTGACCATTTACCAACACTGTGCAAGTTGTATAGGGGCAGGAAATCCGATAAGAGTTTGAACTCCCAGAGCTGCAGCTGGTTGAGATGATTCCAGAACCAGGTCACAAGCTAACAGGCAGCATGCATGTGAGCACCACAGCTCCCATGTATGCACATACCCATCCAATCCCCTCTTGCCTGCATTTAGAGTGGAGTAGTAACTAATTATACCTATCAGCATGCTTTATTTCCTAACCACAACCTGCCATCGCCAGCAGCAGGCACTGTCAGATGACATACACAGCTTCTACCTCACAGGTATAAGAGTTTGCCACAACATGGTCCCAGGGTATCCATTCTGCTTCTGCACTCCTCTTCACAGAAAACACAGGGGGAGGAAAAAAAAAATTAAAGCCAAACACAGTTAAGAAGAACTGCCTACAAATGCCCTGCCCCAAGGGCAATGAAACAATGTCAGTAAAGGCGGTCGGTGAGTTTGGGTCGCAGACGTGATCTCCCACACACTCTTGTGTTAGAGCACTGTTTCCCTTCACCCAAGCACTCAGTTCCAGAGTTCTCCTGCTCAGGTGACCGCAGGAAAGTGCCATGTCAGACTGCTGCTGCCTAATGAGTCCCCAAAGTCACTCTGCGCGGGGCTCTCCAATAGCTGCTCTGCAAGTGATGAATCAAGTCCAGCACAAAGCACACAGGTTTTCAGCTGCAGACACTGTGTTATCATTTATTCTGGGTTCCTGGCCATGCTGGTCTTCTGCATGCCTTAAAAATGCAGTTTGAGTAACAACCTTGCAGTAGAGAGTCATATTAGCAAACTAACCAGTCACTTCCTCTAACTCAAACTGGAACAGCACAGTTATTTAGATAGAATTTCTTATGTCCGTGTATTCACCATGTTGTATCTCTGATTTTTCCAGCTATTTTTCCAGCTATCACAACGTTTAAGGCTGTTTTTTCCCCTCATTCCTATCTTTACCAACAAATAGTGCTCAAGTAAGCGGAGAAAGGGGCAACTCAATTTTACTTCGCCGATGAGAGCGTGAGGCATTCAGGATGCACAGGTTTGTATCTGCTGAGGGACCTTTAGTTTACGGACCTGCCTGTCGCTTCCTTCCAAGTCTCGCTTTGATGTGCAAATACAAAACAAATAGATTCCTTCATATAGAAGAAGTCCCACTTGCAATGCACAGAAATATCACATTATTAGCTTTTGGAAAACAGAAGGATCTCCCAATATTTAATTACAGTCAAACATTGACATACTGTAAATACTTCCTCTGACTGGTCAATCCAGGGAGGAGTACTTCTTCAAAATTATTATCTAACCAGCAAAGCTCTCTCAAAGGGAAACAACTATGTTACATTGATATTCACATGCAGATGATTATAAGAAATATTGCCTACTTGCCTCAAAAGAAAGTATCCTTTTTATTTCTGCATTACAAGTGCAGGGTCCTTACGATCACAGTGACAGCTAAAGAGGTTGACTGCCTACACCACTTTCAACAGAAGACAACCTGTTGACTGCCTACAGGTTTCACTCAGATTTGGTTTTTTGAGAGGAGAAGGCTTCAGTGCAAGACAGAGCTTACACAGAACATGACAAGCCAAGTGTGTGCCCTCAAGCAGCAAGTAAAACAGCGCTGGCTGAAGGAAGGATGTGGTTTCTACCCACACTACACATATTTGCAAATATTTGTACAAGACATAACCTTTGAAGGTGGCACTGTGTTAACTTGAATAAGAGTTAAAAACATTTCCCCAGAGTACCTACCTGTGTAAAAGAATCCTGCCCTAGCCAGTTGCTCGGGACGCATGTCAGTATATTGTGGCCAGTTCTGAAATGTAGATAGTCTCATCTCCTCTGTTACCATCTCTGGGTATTCTGGTTCGTTGGGCAGGGCTGTCTCCTCACTGTCTATTCCTGGCAAAAGGCTGAGGAACTGCCCATCCACAGTGTCAAAGATTTCCTGAAGAGGAAGCATCGCTTGGTTCCCAACATCCTCACCACAAATAAATTTACAGGAAGGGAAGAACTTCAGATGCTCTGCTATCGGGCAGTCACCAGGTCTCCAGTCCTGCAGGACACCACCACAGCAGAAACACTGTACTTCATCTCTTGGACCCACGAAGAAAAAGCCAGCCTTGACCAGATCTCGGGCAGACACAGGTGAGGTGCTTGGCCATTGCCGAAAAGTCCTCAGTCTTCTTGCTTCATTCCTCATGCTGGATTCAAACAGCTGGCAGCGAGCAGCCCTGAGCTCAGCCTCCTCTGCTGGTGTCACATCCCCCATGTTCTTGTTCTGAAAGAGAGGACGAGACACCCAGAGTGGTCAGCTGGATTCCCAGCGTCCGGCAGCACTGACCCTGCAGTATTTGTTCCACATCCCCACGCATATTCCAGAGAGCTCCTGGTCTTGACAAAGCTGAGCTTGTTTTGGAATTGCAGCCCAATCAGAGATCCAGTGCTTCCGCACTTTGCTGCTGAACTTTTTGCTGAGTCCTCACTGGTGTCTGAAGGGAAGAGACCAGCACTTTCTGAGCCCCTCTGCCAATTTATGGAGAGATGCTCATGGGAACAGATAGAGGGGGAGGGCAAAACCTCCGCTGCCTCCCTGGCTGAACCCATCCCGCTTTTGGCATCTGATCTGTGTGATAAATCCCCAGTCATTTTGCTCAGCCTTTAAATTAACATTAAAAAGACTCTGCTTTTTTTCCTCTTAAAAACAGATTTAAGAAGGCATGCCGTAACAAAGCAGAGAACAGCCCCACCCAAACAAAGTATCTCAGAATGTTCAGTTTGCAGCCAAACACCACACAATATCAGTAGATTTTTCATAACCTTATTATGCTAATTAAACCATGAATTTTATAGATATTTTCTATATACAGGACTTCTCAGGACACAATCTAAAATAATTAGGTTCGACTTCTATAGGCAGGTATTCTTAAATCAAAGATAAGACATTTTCTGCCTGTGCTAGTTCTGTGCAAAAGAAGAATGAAATTAAAGTTATTGAGTGCCCAATTATCCCAGCCCTCATCCTACTTAAGGTAATAGCCCTTCCATGCGCGAGGAAGCTAAATTGCAACTCAGCTACTGCTTCTAATCCTTTCTGTATCGCTGGCAAACACGCTTTCAAAAGGTCGCACAGTTACACAACTGAGAATCAGGATCAATTTAACTGATCACTCCAAAGGAATTGCTGTGGAGTGAAGTCACTACACATGTCACTAAGTAGTAGGTGCAATCAAACCCCTTTTTTGTCATTAAGTGCCCTGAAAATCCTTTCACCACCTAACTCAATCGGTCAATTCATCCTAAGGAAGTGCTGAGTGTCTGCTGGTTATCAGAGCGACGCAGTATAAACACAGACCCAAGGCATCACACAGCAAATATTAAATTAGAAATATATATATATATACACACACACACAGCTCTAGAAAGAGATGGTGTTTCAAAGCTGGTATAAGACATTATTTAAGATAATAGATAGCTACTGCAATGCACTCCATGAGTAGGCACACAGCAAAACACAATCAAGTGGAGACCACCTGTACAGCAGCTACCGCACAGCAAAGAGCCACGCAGGCGGTTAAGAGGCACTTGGGCCTCTAGCACCTCTGAAGTACTGGTCCTCTTAGTTAAGTGCTGCACTACATTTAGGGGGAAAAAAAAAAAAACCAAAAAAAAAACCCCAAAACTT
>JAAGAY010136709.1:0-59915 GCA_011801015.1 Ardeotis arabs | reverse complement strand
GCTGAGGACATTTCAAGGGTGAAGCTCCCTTAGCGGGTCTTTGCAGGCTCCTGTCTCCCAGGCACTGTCTGGGAGGGAGAGACCCCAGGGCTGCTCTGAGCCAGCCAGACGCAGGTGGAGATGGAAACCCAGCAGCAGGGAGGGCTGCAGGCCAGAAGAAGAGGTTTTTCCCGCCTCTGGAATGGTGCGTAACTGGAAATAGTGAAAGAACGGGGCAGCTCAGCCTTGCAGCAGCCAGCCCGTGCTCGGCCTGGGGAGTCTGAGGGGCTGCGGCAGAGGAAGGCCCCGGCGGGGCCGGTATCCCCAGCGGTGAATTCACGTGGGGCAGAGCTTTCCCCCCCAGTTTTGTGCCAGGTGTGGGGGGGGCTGTGCGGGGGCAGCCCCCCCTCCCCTGCTGCACACCTGGCCGCGGGGGGGGGGCAGGGCGTGGGCCTGGCAAACCGGGCCAGGCTCGGGTGTTGGCGTTCCTCCCCGGATTGGCCATGGAGAGAAAATCCTGGCCTTATATGGGCAAAAACGGCGGTGCCGGCTGCTCCTTCTCCTCCCTGGGATGGGCTGGGCGAGAGGTGTGGATGGGCTGATGGGGTCGGGCGTGTTTTCCTCCACCTCTCCCCGCTCTCCCCTCCCCTCTCCAGGTGCCCTGCCGACAATTAGGGCGTTGGCTCTGCAGCCAGCCTGGCTGATACCTGGAGCTGGCAGAGGGGCCGCTTGCCCCCGGCTAGTGCCGCTGGTTTGTGTCCCCCTGGAGTCAGGGAGGTGATGGGTGGGCAGCCAACGCCCCTTGGTGGGGCTGGAGATCTCTTTGAGCTCAGGTGGATGGTAGGGGCGGTAAAAATCGCTGCCTGCCTGCCGGTTAAGCCTCTTTCCTGCTTGCTGAACTCCCTGCTCTCTGTCCTGGGCTGCAGCATTTGGCTAGGAACACTAAATTATACCCCACTCAGCTGGATCCCATCTTAGGCAAAAACAAATAGGAGAAACTGAGGCACAGTTTTGTCCAAGATCATGCAGGGAAAGGAAATAAAACTCTTGTCTTTGCTCAAGACTGGAGGAGTTCCTTTTCCCAGCAGCTGATTTCTTGGAGTGAGCTGCTTCAGTCCCTGGGAAACAGCTGTGCCAGGTGGCAGACCTGGGAGATGGGCCTGGAGGATCCGTCTTTCTCCTCCTGCCTTGTGCTCTGTCTCCTGGAGTTGCTTCAGACATGAGCTGGAACCAGGGGGAGCAGCTGGGGGTGAAGTGGGACCGGCAGATTAAACTGGGTTGGAAACTGGAGTGGGCTTGAGGGTATTTTTGGAAAAGCGCAATTGCCCTCGGTGGCAGGAGGTGTCATGGAAAGTCTCTGGAGCTCTAGGCCATCCTTTCTCTACGCCGGGAACGCATTTCCATCTCGCTTCCCACACACTTAACAACGCGCAGCATGTGGAGGGACGTTTTCCCCTGCTCTGGTACGGAGCACAAACTCTGCTTGTGCCAGATTTCCCCGGTCTGAGCTGCCCGCTCTGCGTGGGCCTGGCCGCCCGGTGCCCTGGGGAGGGCTGTCTGCTTCGAGAGCAGGTCCTGTTGTAACGGTGGGCGCTCCGCTTCTGCCGAGAGGGGCATCCCGACACCTGCAGGGAAAGGAGAGGTGGGAGAAGAACCAGAAATGCTCCTACCCGCAGCTGTTTCGTGGGGAGCAGATGGGCTGAAAGCTGAGTTTCCAAAGTAACACAGGGTTCTTCTCTGTATAAAGTTATTTTTAGTGTGTTCTTGCAGATTTAGCCCTAAGAGGACAAAAAAGCGGTGTGTCTCTGCAGGCCAGAAAGGGGCCACGGCCCTTCTCAGTGCGGGGCTGGCAGCAGACCCCTGGCCAGAGCTTTCAGGGTCACTGACCAAAGCCAGATACCAAGGAGGGGAACGTAACAGCTCCGTTCCCTGGGCTGGTGGGACCTGATGAAGAGAGGTGTTTCTCACTCTTGGTAGCTCTGCTGGGAACTGATTTGCCTTTCCCGGGCAGATCCACAGGCTGATTCGACGCGTGTGTGGGCTACGAAGGAATGAGATCTCGGCGTGCGTGCGGTGAAATGAATCTAGGCCAGCCGAGCTGGTTTACAGGCATGATTGCCACCAGGACATGAGTTCTTGGTGGGTGAGGAGCACACTTTAGGATCAAGCAAACCTCCCCTCGTAGCCTCATGAAGCGCCCAGGGAGTGATTTTGACCGCGCTTTGGTGTGCTCTTTCTTGCTGCGTGGGAGATGTTCTCCCTTTCTCCTGGGAGGCTGGGCTTGCCAGAAGAAAGGAGGGGGTTGTTTGGGATGTGCCGCTTATGGGCTCCAGGGCTTGGAGGCGCTTGCGATGGGAGCACCTGCCCAGGAGAGGGAGCCTGGAGCTCACACTTGGGTGCTCCCTGCCCCGGGAGGCAGCCGTGCCCTTGGATGTGGTCTGGGGCTCGGAGGACAGCAGAGGAGCCCGGCCGCTTCCCCGTCTGCTCTGGCGTGTCTTCTGGACTCCGGCCCATTACTGCTGTGCGGACGCGGATGTTTCCCTGGTGAGAGTCTGCCCCACCAAAATCAGCTCTGTCCCCTGCCTTCAGCACACGGGCTTACCTGTCCCTGGGTTTTGCCCCGGGCTTTGTCTCGAAACTCAGCCTTATCCCGGGCATCTGTGTCTGCTTTCCCCACGCTGTGGCAGAGGTGCCGATCTTTGGCTCCCGATAGGGTTTGAGATCATCTTTGGGAAGCCTCTTGCAGTTGAAAGTGATGCGGCGTTACCTGGAGGTGGCTGAGCGCTGCGCTGCACAGACGTGGCTCGCCAGATCACAGGGATGCACTCGCCTTTATTCCACTGATCCCCCAGCAGCAGCTGAATCTGCTGGCTGTGGTGCTGGTTGCTGTGCTGCTTCAGCATTCTCACCCTTGTAGGACCGTCCCTCAGCAGCCCAAAGGGGATTCTGCGGTCCTGACTTGATGGTACTGCCTGGTATTTCTCAAGGGGTGTGATGTCCTTCACTGGACAAAGAAAAAAGCTACAGAACTTCCCCAGTGAATTTAACAGCTGGCTTTATGCTGGCTGTGTGTCTGGGGTAAGAACAGCTGCAGAAATCAGCTCTGAGGAGGGGACTGGTCCTTCGGATGGAGCCGGTGCTGACGGAGTAGCGTGGTGGAGGGGGACGGGCAGATGTTCATGTCCCAAAGGTGCACGGTGGATGGGGACGGGCAGATGTTCATGTCCCAAAGGTGCACGGTGGAGGGGGACGGGCAGATGTTCATGTCCCAAAGGTGCACGGTGGAGGGGGACGGGCAGATGTTCATGTCCCAGAGGTGCACGGTGGAGGGGGATGGGCAGATGTTCATGTCCCAAAGGTGCACGGTGGAGGGGGACGGGCAGATGTTCATGTCCCAAAGGTGCATGGTGGAGGGGGACGGGTAGATGTTCATGTCCCAAAGCGATGGGACTGGCTCGGGCATAACTCAGCTCCGTTAGTGGAGCGGAGGAATTATTCTACTGCATCAACTCATTGCCCTGCTGTGATGTGGCCTGATGTACGCTTCCCAGTTGTCAGGGAGGAAACAGGCACAGAGCATGAGGTGAACGAGACGGTGAAATGGCGAGTGGAGTCCTGCTCTCCTGGATCCCAGAACAGGGAGCTGAACCCGGGAGTCCAGCTTCCCAGTCCCCTGCTCTGGCCTCAGGGCGCTTTACCAGCCCCCTGGGCAGTGAAGGCTCAGGAGCAGCAGAAAAAACAGAACAAAACAAAAAAAAAAAAACCAAAACAAAAAAAAAACCAAACCCCATGTGTCAGGGTGAGGAAACAGCTAGAAACTCTCATCTTTCAGGACTGGGCTGCTTCTGAGCCCCTGCCCTTTCCAGCCTGGCCGCAAGCACACATCTCTGACTGCCCTGTCCTCCAGTTCCCCCAGGTCGAACGCTCGGGGCTCCCAAACCATCTCTCTCCGTTGGGGTTTCATTCCGGACAACGCTGGCTCTGTGTTTCCCCTTCCCCTCCTCGCTCGCAGAGCCTCGGCCCCACCCTGCCCGACGAGGATGCCAGGCTGCTCCGAGCGGTCATTCACTTCTGGGCGTCCCGCGCCTTCGGAGCGGCGCAGCCTCGCACAAACCCACGTGTTCCTCCTGGAAGGGCTTTTGTCAAGGGGCTCTGCTGGGCCCTGCTTCCAGGGGCGGCTCTGTGCTAAAGCCACGTCTCCTGGGCTGGGAACAGCTTGTACGACGGGGAGCGCGCTCATAGCTCACCCCCTTTCCCATCCCTGCCAGCTTGGGAAACCAGATCTACCAGCTGGTGGCTCTTTCTGCTGGCCTGGGCTGTCCTCCCCTCCTCTGCCCCTGTACCCCCTGAGCCGACCCTCAAAGTGCGGCGTTTCTCTTGGGTGGGCAGCAAACAGCAGAGGGGCCGTGTCTGTTCTGGATGTCCCAGGTCAGTCCCTTACAGGAGGGTGTTTTTGAGCAAGGAGCACCAAGGAAACCCCTTTGCTCTGGAAGGGCAACTCTGGAACGCGGGGCTGCGTGGGAGTGTGGTTCTCCAGCACGGAGCTGGGTCCCAGGTGTTTCCTTGGCAGGGGTGTAGGGGGAATTTAGCAAGGAGAAGCTCGGTGTAGGGGAGTACAGTGGTGGGAGCTGCAATAAACCTTCATCTCCCGAAACATTTGCGAGGTGCTCTGTGATTCAAAGCCACATGAGAGGCTGGTGGCAGGACAGTGGTGAGCTCCCCAAAGCCTTGGCTGTTGGCTTAGGACATGGTTTAGTAGACATGGTTGACAGTTAGACTTGATGGTCTAACTTGGAGGTCTATTCCAACCTTAAAGATTCTGTGATTCTCTGTGTCAGCCCCTCCAGCCCTGTGTACTTCTCCCTGGGGATATGGACCAAACACATCGCTTGGGAAGCAATTTCAGCTTCGTTTGGCGGCTGGAGTTCAGCCAGAGCCCTTAGCTGAGACCTACTGGCAACTGGGCAAGGAATTGCTGTTTCAGGTGGGCTGTGGTAAGAAATTTGGAAAAAACAGTGCAGTGCTTTCCATGTGACACTCAATACTTTATTGTAACAGCCAGGAGCCTGGAGAGCAGGTGTTCTGGTTACACAGATGCTATGCTAGTTGTCTGTCCTACAGAAACGTGGAAACACTGCAACACACTCCATGGAAACATGCAAAGAGGATATTAACTCTTCCTGGGAACGCAAGATCTGGGAACGCAAGTGGGGCTGCGTGGCGGTGGCTGAGGAACCTACTGCAGGACGCTGCCTGAGCTAGTTCGTGCGAGACGGCCGCAGCAGCACCTGCGGTGAGCCCGGAACATCCCCTCCCGCTTTGCTCGCGGGGGGACGCGGCACCTACGGAGCTGGCTCTGGTAGCTTTGGTGGGACATGGCTGCTGTCAGCCAGGCGAGGTAAAGGCTGCTGTGGAAGTTCATTAAATACAAAGACAAGTCCTGCTTGTTGAGGTTAAATGGGAACCAGTATCCCCTTTCTAGGGCCCAGCACTGCGTGTGCAGTCTGGAGTACCTTTAGGTGAGGCAGGTGGAGATGCTCTCTGCTAGAGAGGCGGCTTATGAAAATAAAAATTTTGAGGAGTTTTAGCTTTGGTGGCTTGAGAAGGAACGAGGGGCCACCCAAAAGGCAGTAAAATCAGTTAAATACTCTGGTGTGGCCACGGATCCCCGGTACAGGCAGCGTGTTTGTCAGCAGGTATGCCGATCCAGATGTGACAAATCCACCTGGCTCAGGTTGTTTACCCTCATCTCCCCGCCAGCTCAGTTTGGAAAGCTTGACGCTGCCTTCCTTCGAAAGCCCCATCAGCGAACGCCTCTCCCAGACACACAGAGCAGGGACAGAGCAGAGAATGATTTTGTAATACTGGTGAAACGGCTGGGCTGACGGCTTTGGCTGCTGTGCTAAAAGCTGGTGCGATAGTGCCTTCCCCTCCTGCCAAGTTTCCCATGGGTTCGTCTGAAAGGTTTTGAATGCAAGTCCTCTGGGCAGACAGACCTAGAGAGGAAGATGTTGGTGTGGGTATCTGAATGGGAAAGTCTCTAAAATGCTGGGTTGGATTCTGCTTGTTGCTGCTAACAGAGATGTTAGCTGGGATGTTGTAAAGACAGAGTTAAAAGAGACAGCCTAGAGTGGATTCTCATCCTTTTTCCCGTGGATGTTGGCGTCAGTAGAGAGAAAGTGCTTTGGCCTCCTTTGGCTACAGATGCCAACAGGTCTGGTGTTTATGCTGCGGGGCTCTGTTTCTCCGAGGAGCATTCTGGGGTGGGTAGGGAACTGAGCTCTGGCTGGGCGCTGCTGGTGAAGGCGTCCGCTTCGGCTGCTACTGACTTGTCACTGTGGCTCCCAAGAGGCAGCATCTTCGTGCTGCCTGCGTTCGGCTGCATCTCAGCAGTGGTGCTGCCTGTTCCTCTTGCAAACAGCTTGGAGCTTCTCAGGGTGCTGGCAGAAACTGCAGGAGTCGAGGGGAATGAAAGGGGAAGTCAGGAATGTTTCATTCACACTCTGCTTCACCAAACTGTACAAATAAAACCACTTACGGTGCTTAGTCCTGGAGTGGACCGTGCTGATGATTGTGGGTATTGGCTGCTCCATGCTGTGGACGCAAGGACAGAGTGTGAGGATACAGGTTAATCTCTGCCGTGGCAGAGAGATAGAGGAACTGCCGTTTGGCCCGTGTGGACCTGGGCCGCACAGGTAAAGCCAAGGGCATGATTGGGCCGTGAAGGCTCAGTCAACAGCATCTGGGCAAAGCACCATCTGGAGAAGTGCTAGAACTCTCCGATTTGGCGAGTCTCAGGAAAATGTCAGAGCAAGAAGCAGGGCCGAACTGTATGCTGGCTGCTGGGATTTGTTCTTTCTTTGATCGAACCTTCAATACTAGACTCAAAGCTTGGGATGTCTCCTTTCTCCCTAGGTGTTTGGGTGCATCCCTTCCCCTCTTCAGGCACGAGGAAGCCCAGCTTACCTGTTCTCCTCCCCTTCCATCAGCTTCCTGTAAGTGAGGATCTCCACGTCGAGTGCCAGCTTAATGTTCATCAGCTCCTGATACTCTTTCACCAGGTGAGCCATATCCTCCTTGCTCTTCTGCAGGGCTTCTTCTAGCTTGACTAGTTTAGCTTTGGCATCCTTGAGGGCCATCTCACCATGCTCTCCTGCTTCTTTGATGTGCTCCTCTAAGTACAGGCACTGGTGTTGCAAAGGGAAAAGGGTGGTGGAGGTGTTAGGTGGGCTGTAGTTTCAGATTGGTACCTCAGAGTTTTGTCACCCACCCCGGGACACACCTGGCTCTTTTGGGACACGATACAGGACCTCAGCTTCTGGATCTGTATGTTCAGGTCTGCGATCTCCCGTCGGCTGTCAAGGAGGTGACCCCCATAGGTGCCTGACTGGGTGCTTCCTTCATTCAGCTGCAGGGGAGATGGAAGAGTGGGTTATCTGTGCGCCTCCCCTTGGGGAGAAACACCTAACTGGGGAAAAATACCGGCTGTATGGAAGGATTTAGGGCTCGTTCTCATATCCTCTTCTGGCTGAAGCTGTGCCAAATGTAGAGCACACATCTGGGAATGGAATTACTCTTGGGATTAATCACATTCTTTCTTGCTCTGGAGGAGCACCAGTGCAAGGTTATTTGCATCTTAGGTGGCCAAGCTGCTACTAGGAGATGTCTTTGCCTTTCTCCACTGATGGTGTGAAGAGCCTGAAGCAATGAAACTCCTGATTTACACACCTGAGCGAGGAGGAGTTGATCTGGGTTAGCACCCTGTCCCTCCTTCCATTCCCAGGCGTAGTTTGTCCCTCCCCATCTTGCTGATTCCTGTAGTTTCTAGGCTGATCCCTCTCCCTCTTCTTTCCCTACCTCTCCCCAGTATCAATCAGATAAGGAGACAAATACCTTTCTCCTGGTAAGTGCTTCAGCCTCCTCCCAGCTCCGAAGAGCCAGGGCTTCATACTGGGCTCTCACTTCTTCCACAATTCTGCTCAGATCAAGTTTGCATGCATTGTCAATTCCCAGCACAACAGAAATGTCCTTAATTTCTGTCAGCAGCTCCTCAAGTTCCTGAAGAGCAAGGAGAGAACAGGATTGAAATACAAACCTGCAAGCCAGGAGAGAGCTGAGCCCTGACAGACCTGCTGTGCTTAGGCAGGGAGAGCATCTTGCATATGCAGCGTAGAGGAGGTGAGGTTTCCTAGGTTTTCGGTCTGTGAGGTTTGGAAGCTGGTATTGTTTTCCTCCATAAAACGCAGGCTCAGGCTCGGGTCAGTATTGGTTTGGGACTTTTGGGTACAATCTGTTAAGAGCCTGACAAAACAGCGCGTTTGTACTGCATCAAGATGGGGTTAATTGAACTACTCCTCAGGCTTCAATATCTATCAGTATTCAGATAGTGGGCATGTATGTCTTGGGCAAGAAGTGGGGCAGTGTAAATTGTTCTGCAGGCTGGTGGTGCTAGAAAACTCTCTGTGAGCTCTGCTTCAGTATCTAGAGAGGCTGTGGCTGCTGCTTCTGTTGTTACAGTCTGCTTTACGTCTGGTAAAAGAAGGGGGAAACAGGAGCCTTCTCTGAACACATCCATCACCAGCAGACCTGTTCCACTGCCCAGAGCTGCTCTCATACGCTGGGGAGACTCCAGCCAGCGTGGGGGGAGCAGGACCACGCACGCCCAAGCTGCAGTGTCGCTGCCGGGATATTTGCTCCTGACAGCTGACTCGTCCCAGCTTCAGGAAAAGGAGCCAAACAACGGTGAATGCAGGCTCCCCTCAATGAACCCAAGCAGGACCCTTAATCCGTGCCTGTGAACGGCACTCCTGGGTGGTTTGATTCCAGGCAAGACGTGACTTGATGTTGAGCTCACAGTGTACGCGCTCGCTTGGCAGCTGCTGCGGGGCCGTTGCTTCTGGTTTACACCAGTGTTAAAAGAGAGCAGCATACATCTTTCCCCATCTCTTCCCTTTCATCTCGATGTTTTTGTTCTTCCCTTTTGTGCTGAGGGCTCTAATCTCTTCAGAGAAGCATTTGTGTACCTTGTTTGCCTTGCCTTCCCCTGACTGGGGAAACAAAAGGCGCCCTGACGCGGTGATTCCTGAACAACAGGAAAATACCCCACCACTCTTCCAGAGAGCAGGATTATCAGTGTATTTTTTCCCACTGGTGTTTAATGCTTGAGCCTCTTCGTTAATCTTTGAGCAGGTTAATGGCTGTATGAGAAAAGGCACGTTTATTGCAAATACTTAAGCATCCTCTGCCAGGGGAGGAAAAAAAAAAGAACCTGGTGGTTTGTTAATGAGGATTGAGGCTGGGATTTTCTGATTCATACCAACGTGCTGTGAGCAAAGCTGTCAAGCAAAGTTTTCCTCGTTTGCCCTTCCACTGAGTATGTGTGCCTGTACGTTGATGTCAGTCAAATCAACAGGTACAGGCGAGAAAATGACCACCTGAAAACAGGCTACTGGGAGGAGAGGGCAGAGAGAGGCGGAGGGTAATTTCTTTGCGTGAAGTGTAAAAAAGTGATGCAGCCTTCTGCCAGGACCGCAGTGTGGAACCTGGAGGAAGTCAGCCCAAGAAGATCCTCACAGCAGGATCTGATTTTCTACTACCCCTGTGAATTGCCTTGCACCAGGAATGATCTTACAGTTCCAGAGAAAGTAAGGCTCCGTGGTTAGTTGCAGGCAGGGTATGTGTTTGAATGTGGTTCTGATCTTATGCAGGTCCTTCTGCCTCTCCGTGCCTCAGTTTCCCCACAAGGAATGTTAACATTCCTCTGTCAAGCATTTTAATTGTTTATATTGGTAGAATTCAGACAAATCATTAGTACCCCCCAGACACTGCTGAGCCTGCTCGGTAGCATTTTGCAGGCTCTGAGTAAGCGGCTGTCATCGCTGCACCCCGCGTGAGCAGAGAGGAACGCTGCAGCCACTGCGTTTGTCTGCAGGGCTGTGGACTCTGCGTCCTTCGCCCCGCGGTGAAGTCACACCTGACCGCACCGGTGGAGTGGAAATGGAGTGGGTTGTGTCAGAGAGCACCCAGCACCTCACCCAGGCTCGCCAGGGTTTCTCCTCATTTGTTGTGAGCCCTGGGGCCTTTGGGCTCAAGACAGATGTTTTTGGGGGGTGTTAGGGGCTGGGCTCAAACCCAGCTGCCCCAGGAGCCAGATGGGGGCTTCTGGCTGTGGGAGGGGAGACCTGCAGGGGCAGCCTCCCTGCATAGCGGTGGGCAGAGTGAACATCCCGATGGAATGTAAAATGCAGCTCGGTTGGTTAGGGAAAGGGGATTCGCCCGTAAGACCCTGCCTTGAGCCGTCTCATATTTGTCTGCAACGCTTGGCAGCTCCCTTGGACAAGCTCTCATTTTGGTGTAAATCTGGAACAATGCTCTCTCTCAGAGAGAGACTTGGCACTGTCCACAAAAATGCTTTTTTTTTTTCTTTTTTTTGCATAGTGGCTTGCATTTGTGCTGGGGCCGCTCTCCCAGTTGCATTTTTACCTGCTCGTAGATGGTTTTCTTCAAGTCCATCAGCTCTTTGAGCCCGTGGAGTTTTACCTCCAGCTCAGTTCTGTGCAAGGAGCTCACATCTAAATCCTGCGGGAAAAGGAAAGTGGATTCATCAGCAGCTTGTCTTTGAGTTTGTCTTTCCTACTGCCACCTCTCCCCCTGCTATTTTTCGGTAGCTGGTATTGGTATTCGTTTTGAAACTACTCTCCTGCTCTACAAGTCGGAGGTTCCTTTGTGGACCTTTTTCCTCTGCAAGTTGTTTTATTTTTTTTTTTTTTTTTTGGCGAGTGCTTTGGTGGAAGTCTGAAATGCGGTAGGGTGGAGAAGGAAGCAGGCAGGGCTGGTCCGTACCCACTCATCTTTTGTTCACCGCAAAAAGCACGGGTTATTGAAAACTCTGCTGCCATCCACAAAAGTCACCAGAACTGCCCTTGCTGGCTGCTGAGCGTGTCAGGGAAAACATGCAATTAGCCGTAATGATCGTTTGTGGAGAACGTTTCCTCTGTCTAATAATGCCGTGCATTCCTGCACCTTGGATTATTTTTTTTCAGGTAAAGGCCGTGCACAAAGCCTCCCGTTTCAGCTGATGTTCCAGTGCTGCTGGGGCGGGATGTTTAAGCAGGGTGTGGCTGTGCGACAGGAAACCAACGCAAACACATTTATCAATTGCCAGCCTTTCCCAACCTGTGATCTCATTCGGAGAGAAAACATGCCAGGGAGGAGAGGTGTCACCTTGGAGGGTCCTGGGGTGCAGAGCCCTCCAGGGTGGGTCTGGCCAGAGTGATTGCAGTGTGGTTGGGTGCAGGCATGCTCTGACCCCCAGGCACCTCTGTCAAGAGCTACGGGGCTCTTCTGTAACCGCAGGTGGCCCAGACTCACTGGTACTTTTCCTGTTGAAATGGTGACTGTGTTCACCACTTCGCTGTCCTCCTCAAGACCTTACTACCCTGCAAAACATCTGTGGTACAAGGACTCAGTCCAGAGCTAGCCAGCTGTCTTAGCTGAGCCTGGACCGTCTTGTCTCTCCAGGCTCTTCTGTGGCTGCACGGAGCTGGTACAGAGACGGTCCAGATGAAAACCACAAATCCAGGCTGGGTGGAGAATGGATGGAGAGCAGCCCTGAGGAGAAGGACTTGGGAGTGATGGTGGATGAGAAGCTCAACGTGAGCTGGCAATGGGCGCTTGTGGCCCAAGAAGGCCAACAGCATCCTGGGCTGCACCCCCAGCAGCATGGCCAGCAGGTCGAGGGAGGGGATTCTGCCCCTCTGTCCTGCCCTGGTGAGACCCCCCCGCAGCGCTGCGTCCAGCTCTGGAGCCCCCAACACCAGAAGGACATGGAGCAGTTGGAGAGGGTCCAGAGGAGGCCACACAGATGCTCAGGGCTGGAGCAGCTCTGCTGTGAGGCCAGGCTGGGAGAGCTGGGGCTGTTCAGCCTGGAGAAGAGGAGGCTCCGGGGAGACCTGAGAGCGGCTCCCAGTGCCCAAAGGGGGCTGCAGGGAAGGTGGGGAGAGACTCTTCAGCAGGGCCTGGTGTGACAGGACGAGGGGGGATGGTTTCAAAATAGAGGGAGGAGATTCAGATCAGATATTAGGAAAAAATTTTTACAGTGAGTGTGGTGGGGCACTGGCCCAGGCTGCCCAGAGAGGCGGTGGATGCCCCATCCCTGGAAACATCCCAGGCCAGGTTGGCCGGGGCTCTGAGCAACCTGATCCGGTTGGAGATGTCCCTGCTCTGTGCAGGGAAGTTGGGCTGGGTGGGCTTTGAAGGTCCCTTCCCACCCAAACCAGTCTGTGATTCTCTTGCCACTGACCTTTTTGAGCTCCATGAAGGTGTATTCCATGCCGCTGCAGAGGCGAATTTCATCCTCGTATCTAAAGAGAGTGAAAAAAGCAGTGAGAAATTGCACATGGCAAAAGCCTCTGGGATGCTTGAGGTTGTCTTGCTGGCCCAAAGAAGCACTGGTATCGAAGCTTTCTGCTTCTCCTGTGCTGCCCCACCTCCTTGATGTATGCTAGAGAGCAAGGAGAGATATCTCCTAGTTGTGGGCATCTTGGAGAAGAGAGGGACCAACAAGCCGCCACATGCCAGCTACTCTGTAATAACACCATGAGCACCTCAGGTCTGAAGAGCCGCAGAGTAAAGAGGAGGTAGCTTTAATTCTAATTTAATTTGAGGGCTAAGCAACCTCAGGTTACCTCGCATTTGCCACAGAAAGAGAGAGCAGGCATAGAGGAGTGGGGTGTGGTGAGTTATGCTCTGTGAAACCCAGCTGCGTGCTCAAAGACTCCTAAGATTTCACCCTAAGCCTTCCCCTTCTGTTTCTTTCAGGTATCCTCAGCATTTAATTTCCAGAGTCTGAGAGTCTTCAAAGCAATTTGAGCAATTTGTGGAAAACGGTGCCCACAGAGCAGAAGGTAACAAAAACTGGACGGGGACAGGGTGGAGTCCTGGTGGCTAAATATCCAGCAGAGGAACCGACCTCTGAGGTGTTCCAAACCAGGTTTGGTAAGGCAGGACCAGGATAGCAAAGACTTAGTCCAGGAACAAATGCGTTTCTTGATGGCCAGTGGCAGACTCAAGAGGGTGGCTTAGGGAGTACACCAACCCTTGCTGGCTCGTGGGACGAGCACGTGGCTACCCCTGGTGTTATCTGACCAGGATCACAGGGTCTCTTTTTGGCCTGGTGTGTGACCGGCGGCGGCTGGTTCATTTGCCGTGCAGGAGCGTTTTGTGATGGGTGTTTGGTGTCTGCCACGGTGCTGCCACACACATCTTGGGAGCGTTGGCTCTTCTGCTGAGACCAGAGCAGGCTGCACTCTCGAGACTTCCCTGCTCTTCCGTGATACTTGAGGCTCCTCTTATCCTGATGCGCACGTAGTGTTTCCAGGCTGTGAATTAAACCTTTCAGTGCTACTTACAGATGTCACCAAGGCGGTGTAGGGAATGCTGAGACCTTTGGGAATGAGGTGAAATGTTGTCTCCTAACAGCGTGGTAATGATAAAGTCGGGCATGACAGTCATGTTCTGCCATTTGGTGGTCTGCTGCATTGCCACTCCAGTTTCTCTCGAGAGCCTTCCCTGCTGTTGTAGAAGCCTTTACAAGAAACAGGAGCTGTGCCTAGGAGCGGGACGGGAGAAGGCATCGGGAACGCAGTGCAGGGGGTCGCGTTGCGGGGCAAGGGGGTGAGTCCTGCCCAGGAGGTGACCTGACACATCCGCAGAGGGGATAGTGGGGGCACGGAGGGGATCTGGCTGGCACAGGCTCTGTTCTCCGGTTACGTGCTTCTAAGGGTTCTCTGTTTCTTTCGGTTACCCCCGTGGTGTTAAAATCGCCCTCTCCTTGCCTACTTTTTTAGGACCAGGTAGCATGGCTAACGAGATTTACCTGTCTGGTTTCTCTGCTCTTTAGCTGGAATGTTAGCCATGCTGCCAGCAACTGTGTACTGAGCTTAATTACAGCCTGCCACTCTTCCTTCATCCTCGCTGCGCGTCAGCCCAATCCCAGTCTGTCCCAGCCTGCCGAAGCAGCTTCACGCATTGCCGGGCGCTGACATAATCTTGCATATTGAACAAACAATGCTCCTGACTGAAAGAGAGCAGGCCCAGCCAGCCGAACACGCTCGCTGCACGGCTCTGGAGGGACCTGGCGGCTGGGAGGTGACTCAGGTGGGGATGGAGTATTCCACAGACACATTACAGCATTTATCTCCTCAGAGATAATCCTCAAGCAGTCATGCATTAAGGCATAAATCCATCCCATCTCAATTCATGCACTTAAGACACTTGAGACAGGCGCCTGGTCACCTTGGGCTCCTTCCGTACGCAGTGGAGCAAAATCAGAGGTGAACCAAATCTCAGGCAGGCCGCGTTCCTCTCTGGATGTGCCTTCAAGACTACTCTAGAGTAGTAGTGGGATGGACCTGAAATTAAGTCCATCTTCCTCTTGTGGAGCAAGGAAATGGGGCAGGAAGAAGCTGAAAACCAGGTGAAGGAGGAGGGGTGTTGACTGTCTAGTCTTCAGGTGGCAAGATTTGACTAACGCAATCCCTGGATCCCAGAAATGATCCTCTCCAAGCTGTATGCCGCTCATTCTCCTGCAGTATCTCCCCGGTGCTGCACCAGAGTAGGCCAGCACACGCTGGCCTTTGGAATTGCTGGTCAACAGCAACCTGGTTTGAGAAGGAGGTGCAAGTGTCCTAGTGTCTTCATCTCAACCCACGAGTTCTTCTTCCTTCCCAGTTCTCTCCCCCATCCCACTGCGAAGGGGGAGGCTGAGCGAGAAACTGTGTGGTGATTCGGGCTAAACCATCACACCTAGCCAGTTAAATCTCCTGTGTGGTTTTTGGAAAGCATTCCCTGGATAGAGGAGACAGAGGAATGGGTGCCTCACGGAGGGGCACCGGCAGGCAGATTTCACATCTTCAGCGATCTCTTGGGCAGCAGCCCGCGTGGGTGGTCGCTGTCTGCGTGGTGCGTTACGTCTGAGGTGTCACAGCTTGGATCAGAGCACAACCGGTTAAATTTCCCAGTGAAGCTGTTAGCTTTTCGTCCCCAAAAAGTTTCCCTTGGGAAAAGAAACTTCCGGAGGAGTTGGAAGCCTCCAAAATTTGCATGGTTTAGGCAGACCGTTTGCTCCAGAAAAACAACTGGGCTGAGGCAGCCTCCTCAAAGGCAGCGTGCAGGACTCAACAGAGCCAGCGTGGGTTAGGACGGGGTTGGGCTGCTGCCTGGAGAAGGCTCCGCAGAAGCAGCAGCTCTCTCCCCGTGAATCACTGACCGCTGGGAGCGGCGCGGTGGGTTGTCACTGCCGCAGAAAGCCACCTGCCCTGGCTCTGGGTGCTAACAACACCCGGTGACAGGGTGGGTTTTGCTGTTTGCTGCTCAGGTCACCTCGGCAGGGTTTGCGCCTTGCGGCTCACGAGTGGGAGAGGGCAGCAGGGGGAGGCTCCGCAAATGACGGAGAAGCACCATGAGGAGCAGTGTCATTTCTGGCGGCTGTTTTCCCACGGCTGTGCAGCCCTACATAGCGGGAGCTCTTCCCGAGACCGATAGCCGGGCTAGTCGTAAGCTGCTGCCCGCTGTGGATTCTCTGCTGTCTAATAGTGCGCACGTGCATGTGCTGCGTCCCTCTCTCTGTGAGTGTTGGGTGTAGGGTGGGTCCTGTTCCTCTAGTCAGTCTCCTTTTTTTTTTTTAATTTTGAGGGATTTAGCATCCCTGTCATATCTATCGTGTTGTCCAACTAGGTAGTAACTGTCCAGAAAAATCAAAAGTTAGGGGGAAACATACAGCCTGTCTGTGTAAGCACCTTTATCCTTCAGAAATCAGGGTGGAAAAAAAAAATTCCAGGCATAGGCAATTAATGAGGCAATTACTGAGTGAAAATGAGTACAAACTGTGAGAGCAGGTATGGGTGAGTGCTCTGACATTCCTCCACCAGCTCAGCCGTCTTCCTATCTGGGTTATCCTGACTGTCAGGCAGTAAGCCAAGAAGTATCTTCTGTAACTGCAGGGCACAGAGCACGTAGTTCCTCAGCGAAGTGCAAGGAAGACCGAGTGCTCCAGAGAGGAATGACAGGTCTTAATCTTTTTAGGACAGGGAGTAAACAGCACAGTCCACGTTGGGGCTTTGATCGAAGCTCGGGGTTGCTACCTGGCAGCAAAGCAAGCACCCGTGAGCCCAAGTCTTGTAGTGAAACCAACATCCAAATAAAGAGCAGAGCACCCCGAGGGATTTAGGAATTTCTAGGCACCTGGGTATGTGCGCGTCACTTCTGGAAGGATGCTGAGCATGCTGAGGATGATTTCGGCATAAGGTCAAGAACCAAACTCGTGGTTCCTATTCCTGCTCCAGCAGCAGCTCGCTCCGTGAGCTTGAGGGAGAGACTGAGCTGCTGTGTCTCTGTAGATGTGGCTGTGCCAGGAGCAGGTTTGGGCTGTCGGTGCCAGCAGAAGGGCAGTCCCTTAGCGTCACTGTTCTCTTCTGACAGTGCCCATCGCTGAGCCTTCGCTACAAATCGGCACGGGAGACTACAGAGATCGTGTGCAGGCAGATGGGCGGAACTGGAGGGGAAAGCGTCTAATTGTGGGTTCGTCTGTGGTATGCAAATGACACTGATAATAAGAAAAGCATTGTCTTCTTGAATGAGCCATGGTATCTCAGATGCTTTTATCTGAAGACCTCAAAGCTCCTGGCAAAAGCAGCGATAAGCAGATAAGCGTGGGGCAGCTGGTCCTCCCTTAAACTGCCAGCTCCCTCAGTATTTTCTGGCAGGAGGTTTTCTGACTCTTTGGTCAAAGCAGAGTTTTGCGTTAGATGCTGGGGGGTGGAAGGGGAAAGGAAGGGCTGTTTGTTAGTACTGAGTAGGCTGGACCCATAAAATGGTTTGGGGAGAAAGTTCTGGCTTGCAATAGTAGTGTGGAGAATAAATATTTCTGTGTTTGAGTGGATGTTGTTCCTGATAACGCTGTTCCCCAGAGCTGTTCTCTGGCCTGAGGCATTTCTCAGATGCCCTGCACTCTTTGGTATTTTGCTTTTTATGGATTTCCTTTCATCTCTGGTTAATCAGGAGGAGGCTAGGATGCTAACCTCTCAAACACACGGTTCTGTGCACACCACACTAGGAATTTGTTCCTAGGAATAACAGGCTGTCTGCCTTAAATCAGTCCCGTGCTACTCTGTTCACACAGCTGAACTGGTACCTTTGGAACACCCTCCCACTTGTAACACCCGCCTAGGCTGGACACCTACTTGCTTCGGAAGTTATCCATGGTGCTCAGGACCTTTGTCAGCTCCGACTCGAGATTCTCCTGCTCGTAGTTGAGTGCCTTCATCTCTTGATTCATTTTGCTCATGTACTGATCGTAGATGGCCTTCATGTCCGATTCGGAGTAGGAATTGTCTTGATCCTTCAGGAAGTTCCACCTTGTCATCAGGATTTTGTTCTGTTGCTCCAAGCACTGGACCTGCAGAGGATGTTTCAGAGACATGAGTGACACTGACAGCCAAAAGCGAAGCTAGCTCCTCCTGGCAGGGCAGGAGACATTGACCTGGAGACCTTCAGAGTAATGAGAAGCTGCTGCAATCAGCAGAGATCTCCAGGTAGGAACGAGAAACCCCCTGAAGATCAGGCCTGAGGATGGAGGGTATAGGGACTTTAGAGGTTTTACGCATTGCCTACTTATTAATCTTGTGGTAGAACATGTTCACATCGAAATGAATTAACATCTCTTATTCAGTCACTGAAAAGTAAGAACTGCTCAGTGCTGGTCCCCTTTGCCTCCAAACGTGTCGAAGTAAAGGCTGGAAGTCCACCGCAGGTCATGCATGTGTGTCCAGGGTGAATGGAAGCCTGATTTACAGCCTCAGAGTGGCACAAACAAAGGTCACTGCATTCAAATCTGTAGGATTGTACTATGATGAAGTTTGAGTAGTGAATCGGAGGCCTGGTGTGTAGACAAGGCTCATGGGAACTCTTGGAGAATAAACAAAATAACGACAGACTCCACGTGAGCTCTGTGTGTGTGTGCCTGTCCGCCCGAGAGGGGATACGCTGCATGTCCACCCACCCGCCGTTTGATGGTTCTGGCACTCTTCTTTCACAATCTGAACAGTCATGCTCAGCATTCAACAATTTTCATCTTCAAAGTTCCTGCCCAACTTCAATTCATTATCTAATTGCTACCTCTCTCTTACTGCTCGGTGAACAAAGCCGAAGTACTTCAGTCACATCCCGGCTGCTGATTTGTGAGGTGCCCCCAGCAGTGGCCTCCCCTCTGTCACGGAGATGATTCAGCGCTGATGCTGTGCCCTGTGCGCTGTGAGCAGTGGGGTGCAGATGCTGGCAGGGCTTGTCCTTCTGCTTGGCCTTCAGTTTTGACCTTTTCTTTAGCTTTCTGCGGCCCCAAGCGGCCCCAGTGCATTGAATTCCTGGAGTTTCCAGCTGCTGAGCACCGCATAGATGCGCACGGTGAGAGACAGCCCATCAGCAGTCCGCTCTGCTGCCTGGTTGCTTTGTCCCGGCACAAAACCAGAGTGGCACACTGTGCACGTGCGTGCGCGAGGCTGAGAACCAGAGGAGGACGCTGCAGTGGGGTCAGAAAGGGACCTTGCACGTGGCACAAGTGAGTGGCCTTTGGGGCTACCAGCACCCAACTGGGCCATTTGCTCTGAGGCCTCTCAGGGGTTGTGGTAGAGCATCCCTGAGCGGGGCTGTGGTCAGCGGGGCTGGGACCAGCTGGGAGGGAACAGCCTCTCACTTTAAGGCAGCTTCCCTGTTTGCTGGTGGTACAGTAAATGATGGAACGTGTTAGCTGTTGGTTTAGGTCCGTCTTTGACCCGCAAATCAAGTCTCAGTTCCTGACCTTGTTCCTAATCCTTAGTTGCTGCTCTTTTTCCCCTCACTAACTCCTCAGATTCTCTCCTGTTCCCAAACCGTACCCATCCACTGGGCTGAACTGCTTATGTCTTGGCTTCTTATGCAGCGTCCCTCTTAGCAGAAATGTCTGCCTTGCAAAGTCTTTTCACATGAGTTTTGCAGCAGAAGGATCCCCCTGATCTGGCCACATTTCCTGGAAAATCATGCCTGACTGAACGCAGAAGTGACCAAAGCTTGGTCTTTGGAGGCCTCTACCTGTGCTGCTCAGGCTAAAGTTCAGGTTTCAAACAGGGGCTCCATCGCTTGGCTGTTCCCTGTCTTCCACCTGGCCAGATCTGGATGGAAAATAAACACTAGCCAACCTGGAACAGCCTACCAGAAAACCATCAGCAGCAAACTCCTCAAGTTAGAGTGGTCAGTTATCTGAGGAGTTAACTGCTCAGGCTTGGGACCGGCTGAATTCCTGATTAAAAAGACAAAATTCTCTTTGACAAGGAAGTGTCATTACTTTCCTCTGGAATGAGGGCCTGAGGCAGAGGGCTGGAGTTTGCCACTTGATAGACCACTTGAAGCTACAGCCTTCAAAGCTAAACGCGGGAGCTGCGAGCACTAAAGCCAAAGGCACCCAGCTGAGGTGGAGTGTCTGTATCTTCTGTCCATCGGGTCCTGTAACGCACACTTCTCAGCAGGCCACCAGACTGGGTTTATCAGGAGACCTAGAGGCTCTCTCTCTTCTTCCATCCCTGTTTGCACGGAGCAGGCTAGTGCATGTGGTCTGGCTCAGGTACATCTTGTCACTGCGTGGTCTTGTCCCACCTGCCCCACCCCTGTCCTTTCTGCTGAGGTCTGATTTCTCAGCAGGGCTAGCATTCGCGCAAACCCCGACCTCTCGATCTGGATAGTCAAAGGACCATGTGCAACACAACCCACCCGGGTGATTTCCAAACCAGGGGTTCTCCAAAGTCACATTGCCAAGATCTGGGCTTGGAAGGGCACAGCCATGGAGCCTGCCACGCCCCTCCAACCGGGGTCAGACCCCTGGTACCACCACATGCCGGTTTGCACAGGTAGGTGTGGTTGGTTCACAACTATTCAGTTTGAATAGATGCTGTGGGAGATGGTTTCACTGCCCTTCTCCTTCCCAGTGTGAATTCAGGTCCTCTTAGAGGTGGAGTTAAAACAAAACAAAACAAAAAATCCCAAGCCATAGCAGCTTGGCATCGAGTGCCTGCATTGTAGGCTGCAGTGAAGCAATCCTCCTCGGAGATTACCATCTGTTTACAGAGCACCAGGGCTCTGCAGAAACCTGCCTCAGCTAGATGAATTGTTTTCCTTTGAGAAAACCTTCTGCCTTCTCATGGATCTTAAGAGATGAAAGCGACACTTTCTTGGCTAAGCACGCAACCCCTCACAATAAAAACCGCGGAGGAGGGCGGTGGGCGGGGGGTCTCCCTTGCCCACCACATTGCTCTGAAGGTGAATTGCCAGCTCTCTTCAGCAGCTGGAGAAGAACTTGAGCTGCTACCTTCATCAGCATCGCTGCCCGTGGCTGTTTGTCCGCTCTGGGAGCTCGGGAGGCCTGCTCCGGCCAGCGCTGTGCCTCCACGGCCCTGCCTTTGCTGCTCGGGCTGGGTCCCCGAGGGCAGAGCTGCCCGTCCTCCGCAGGGACCCACGGGATGACACGCGCGACACAAGAGTTGCACAGGCTGCCTGATGCTGCTGACCACAGATGTGGCCTGGCTTCACCTAGAGATGATGGTAGCTCTTGTTAAAACAGATAGCACTGAAGGAATAACTAATTAGGTAAATGGCCTGCTGTTCAGAACCTGCAATGGTTAGCTGAAGGCCTTGATAAGTCTCCTGAGAGACTGGTTAGTGTCTGCTTCCCCACCACCCTCCTTGTCCCCATGCTGCACCGTGGTCCTCAGCGTCTTACCTTACCTTCTCAATGAGGGTCACAAACTGGTTGTTGAGCAGCTTGATGTCCTCTTTCTCCTGCTGCCGCGTGGCTTGGAAGTCTGAGTCGATATCGAGGTGCACGGGGGTCAGGAGGCTCTTGTCGATGGAGAGGGAGGGGTAAGAGGAGCACTGGTAGCCGCCGTCTCCGTGGAGGCTGAGAGAGCTGTAGCCATTGCTGGCCACTCCGTTGGGACTGCAGCGGCCCAGGCAATCCGGGGATGTGCTGGCTGCTTTTCCTCTGCTCATCTTCCCTGACACCTCCCAGGAGGAGAGGGAGCCACTGGTGAAGGCTTCGCAAGGGTTAGTCATGCTCAGCGTGTGGCTCTGCAGCTCGCGGGGAAGGGAAGGGAGGGACAGAGGGAGGAAAAAAGATGAAGTTTTCTTGCTGCTGCTGCCTCAAAGAGAAGGAGAGTAGTGGCACGCTGAGGAGTTGGGTTGGCTTAATTCCTGTCTCCTCAGCTCGTGGGCTGGCTAATGAAGCACAAGCACCTGTTCTCCTATGTTCATTAAACGGCGGAGGGTGTAACCGTTGATGTAATCCAGATCAACCTGTTGGCTTTTTATTTTTTTTTTTTTTTTCCCTCCTCTCTCTCTCTACCCTCCTTTCTTCAGGAGCTTGTTTGTGTGGTGAGGGCATAGGCACTTGCAGCAAAACAAATCGCTCACAGGTAATTCGCCGGGCCCCAAGCAGCCGCTTTCCTCATCCTTAAATGGTGAAGAAAGCGACCAAAGGTGCTGGGCTGCAGCGGGCTCGGGGAGGACGGCTCTGCGTACGGCTGCTTGGCACATGGAGCCTGGGTTCAGCACGTGGGTGGTTTCCAGCCAAAAGCAACAGGAAGGAATTGTGATTTTTTTTTTTTTAATGGGGAGCGTGTTTAAAATCATAAAGAGTCTGAACTGGCTAAGGGTAGGAGTTTGGACACGCATGTCAAGCTCATTGTGATGAGAGGTGCTCGTGGTCTTCCTTTGACCACACAGGCACATCACGGAAGCTTCTGGTGCTCTGAGTGTTTTAGGGACGATAGGGCAGCTTTTGAGATCCCTGGGCGTGGGGACCGAGAGTCCTGAGGTCATTCAGTCATCCATTGTGGCAACAACGGAGGCCTTCAAAACCTCTGGACGCCAAGTTGGATCCCAAAAGTGCCTGAGTCTGTCTTCAACCACCACGCTCCTGCTCCTTGAAAGCCGTCTGACAGCTGGCGCTGGAGACACCAAAACCCGCTGTCTTTTAATGAATTCTAGGCTGCTAAGTCGGCACGCCCTTAAGTGCTTGTTTGGACCGAGGTGGAAAGCAGTGTTGGACATGGCTTTCTTGGAAGCATTTTCCTGCTTTAACTCAATTTCTCCTGTGAAAAATCAGGACAGAAGAGCACCCGTTTTCTGCTTTTTCTTTTTTCTTTTTTTAATATATTGCAGCATTCTCAGGAAAGGGGACGGTCTTCTCTGGCTGAAATGGAGGATTTCCATTTTGTGGGAAAGGTGCTGTTTTACAGCCTGGTTCTGCCCTGTGTCGGAATACAAGCTGGGAATTTCCCTGCCAAGAGAAGTGAAAGAAAGCTTGGATCTGTCACAGACCTGCTTCAACAAGAAACGTACCTGATGAGGTAGTAGTTTCTGTCTTAAGAAGGACTTCAGAAAGAAGATGACCTGTTCTGCGAGGGTTAACCTTTTCCTCACGTGTAGTTTCCGTATTTTGCCAAGAGCAGTGTGCTTTCACGTGCTGTGTCCATCCTACCAAAACACCCTTTCCAGGGAAAAATGTTTCCCCTGATGATCCGTTTGAATACCAAGTCCCTCACTCAAGGGATCCCTGTCAGGACTTTTCAGTTTAATGCTGACGGTTTATTTTAAGGATTAAAACAGAATTTATGGCGGGGAGATGACAAAGCCCATGGCTCTTGCAGGGTGAGGTGAGATTATCTGTCTCATCGTGGGCTGCTTGTCTGTGGCTTTGCGGTGTGCAGGCACATCAGCGTTGCCGATTAGCATCAGGTCACGGGGTCACCCGGCAGGTTTTTGGCTTCATCTGGTACTGAGGGCAGTTGTGGTAGCTCCCTAGGAATGATCCCACTGGGGGAAGATGGAGGTGAAATGAGGCCAGTGCAGTTTCACAGCGGCTGGGAGCGGAGTTCTGGGCGGGATATTGCGTGGTTGGAAGCGCTGCTGCAGAGAAAGCACCGCTGGCCATCGTGTCAGCAACCACATCTGCCTGAGCATCGTCCCTACTCCTTTCTTCTGCAAGTATCAGTTCTTTCTCTCCTCTTCCCCCCGGCCCCGTCCCCCGAAATGAAGTTTCTAACACCGAATCCAGGCTGTCAGGATATCCAGTTTGGCTGAAATGGCATCTCCCAGAGCAGGACGGCACAAAACCCCTCTTAGTGCTCAGATCTACTTGTGACGTGTTACTCGGTGCCTTCTGAGCCCCAGCTCCTGCACAGTCTGTGTGCTGTATCCCACATCCTCTCCGTGAGGTGCTGGAGGTGGAGACAGAAGTCATTCTGCCAAAGAAAGACGTGGAAGGACCATGGCTTAGGACTAAAGCTGCCTGTGATGCTTGGGAGGGACAGGGCGGAAGGCGTTTTTCAGTGGGAGCATTGGGGCCGATCTGCTCTGAGGTGAGCAAGGCTTTTCAAAGTCCTGCTTCCTTCCGGAAGGATGGGTATAATTTGCAGTAACCCTCTAAGGAAAGTGTTTGCAGGTGGTCGTCTCTGCTGGCAAGCGATGTCAGGATGTGTGGGAAGAGCTTGCAGAGAGGCCTAACCTGCTTTCTGCCCTCTCCTTGCTCCGCGCCGAGGCTGGAGCTGCTGTTGTCCCACCTGCTAGGCAGAGGGCGAGCTGGAGATCCAAGCTTTGGTAAGGAGAGACACTGCTGCTGGTGGTGCCTGGTCCTACGGGGACCCTGATTTCGGCCTAGCCAGGGCATTGCTCCGTGGCGACGCGCAGCGGCCTGATGCCTCTGATCCTGCATTTTGATGTTGTAGGTGCACTTAGTGCAGAAATTTATCACCCCGTGCTGTCCTGTCAAAGATGGAGAAGGGAGGGCTGCTTCACACAGCGGCAGCCGCAGCCTTGCTGCGTGTTTCTCTCCCGTGCCGTCTTCCCTGCCCTATGGGAGAGGCAGTGCTGAGTCAGGGTGCTTCTTCCCTTCCTGCTGATGTTCTCGATGCTCCTCCTCAGCCAGGTATTTGGTTCAATTTGGAATGGGCCGGTCTCCAAAACTGAGCTTTAAGATTTAGTGCCAGCCTTATTGGTTACACAGCAAAACAAGCTAAAAAAGGATGAGGAAGGTGGTAACGAGGTGGAGAAGGCTCTGGAGGATGTGATGAAGGGTCCATTCACCTTCAGCTAAACTGCCGTGTCCTCCTGCTCCCACAGTGTGGCCGCCCGTGTCCTTGCAGCCTGGTCTAGCTTGTCTCCTGACCGTTTGGGTGGAGTCGGCATCATCTAAGGATGCTGGGTGGTCCCAGGATCTCCCTTCCTGGCCGTGCCTGGAGCGAGGCAGCGTGTTACTTCGGGTTTGCAGTGTGGCTGTTCGGTAGGCCGAGGTTTGGGAGTGGGCACAGGGTGGCTCAAACCATCACAGGGTGGCTTGGGAGTGCTTCCACGTTTGCAGACAAACCTAGAGAGTCGTCACCCTTCCGTTGATAGACGGAGATTTCCTGGCCATCCGGAAAATCGCCTTTTATTGTGTCAGTATGTATACACATAGTAGAATAATTTATTTATCACGGTTCTGTAAGTAATTACTGTTTATTAAGTATGGGTAATGTATGAAGCATAAACAACGAATCAGCATTTGCCCCAAGGAATCCGAACGATTAAGCAAGACAGAGACTGGGCTGAGGGATGCCGAGGGCCACGGAGGTCACGAGTGGCTCAGCAGGACTTACTGAAGCCTCACCAGGCACGCGAGGAGCGTCTGGAGCGGGAGCCGTGCGTGTTGAGCCCAGCGACACACGGCAAGGGAACGGCTGATGCTGTGGCCACGGGCAGGACAGGGCAGAGCAGCTGCACGTTCCTGGCTCCAGACAGTTTCAGTCCACTGAGTTCACTTCAGGTTTGGTTCTCTTTAAAAAAAAAGCAAAAAGTGGGCCCATTTTGTTAAATGTTTGTTTTGCTTTTAAGTTTGGCTGCTGGCCCTCGTCCTGTGACAGGAAAGGCATTGACCTGCTCTACGGCGTGGGCTGGAGATGGGCTGGTTGTAGGGGGTCCCAGGCCAGCAGCTCCCCAGAGGTGGGTTTGTGGGGAGAGGCTTTGGTTGCAAAGATGCCTCGGCCCGGCTCTGTGTCCCGGCGCGGCCCGGCTCTGTGTCCCGGCTCACTCTGTGTCCCGGCCCGGCTCTGCAGTGCCTGGTGAAGGGAAGGTGCTGGCCTGGAGGCGTGCCCAGACCGGTGCTGTGGTAGGACAGCCAGGGACAGGCCAGTGGCCGGAGGGCTGCGTGCTAATTTGAGCACGTGTGTGGTTTGCTGTTGCTCTCCTGGTCTGACCCTTCCCAACCTCGGGGGCCGTGCATGAGCGCTGGGGTGAGCCTGGCAGCCACTCTGCCCGTACTGGGGAGAACTGGGCGCAGGAGAACTTCTCCCCAGACAGTGGGTGTCTGTGGACCTGGGATGGGGATGGCTGGGGATAGCTCTGCAGCCTTCCCCAACTCCACTCCATCCCTGCTCTTTCCGTCTCTCTCACTCATTCCTTCTCTCCGTGCTCTTGCAGTGTCACGCTTCCATTCTCGCCACCTTTCATTCCTTTGTGCGCCAGCCCAGAGCTGTCCGCATCCCCTTCCTCCCGCCAGCCCCCTCGCTCCTTCCCCCTTTTTGGTTTCTGGGTGAAACCGTGCGTAGCTAGAACTCTGCCAAAGCAGACGTCACTTGCAAGGAATTTACAGAAGGCTTCGGAAGGCAGGACGGGACGTGCCCACATCAGCTTCGCGCAGGAAGGTTTCCAACCTATCCGCTGTGCTTTTGCTCGCGTAGTTTCCAGGAAATTTCAGGTATTGAGAAAAATGAAGTAGGAGTAATTAAGCGGTGGTGACATCACTGGGGCTGGGGTGCTGCAGGCAGTGCGCTCCCCGCTGCACAGAGAGCCTGGGTGACGGCGGGAAGCAGCTGCCGGGCGCTGGATCTCCCCCAGGCAGCCGCGTCTCCCAAATAAAGGGATTCTGCTGGCTCTTAGAAACCACTGCGCTGTTTTCTCAGCTGGAGGCTGTCCCGGAGTCGGTGAATCTCCCTGTGTTCTCCGCCGCCCATCACCCCCACCTGTCCTTTTGTCAGCCGCCCCGTGAGCCTGGTCCTGAGCCGTGCTGGGAGCCCGCAGGTTACCGGTTCTGATAACCTTCCTAATAACTTGTCCTGGTACTTGGGCAAACGGCTTCTTTCTCAGCGTCCCTGCTTATAAAAAGAGCATAAATGAGACGCACGATGTGAGGATTTACTGCTTAGCGTTTCTCAATCCATACCTGAGCAAATGACTTCATTCCTTTTAGCCAGCACCCAGTATCCACCACTCTGATACAATCTGAGTCTGTGCTCTTGTGTCACTTTTAATTAGGCATTTTGTTTCTGTGTTGTGTCTCATTCTCACATGGTTTGCAGCGTAAATAACGATGCGTTGTGTGTCAGTGAGTGCTGCGAACCCTCAGCTCTTAATGATGTTGTGTGGATATTTATGAGGCTGCCCGCTTTGCGACACGCAGGTTCTGTGGCTGAAATACACTGGGATCTTTTCTGGGGGCAAAAAAGACCTAAGACATCAAAGTGGCAGTTAGAAGGTGGATGTTGGGGTTGGGAATTCAGAAACAGATCATTTAGGCCCAAGGTGGGGGTTGGTGGCTGACCAGAGCAATGGCAGCTGCAGCCCCTTCGCTCCTAAAATCAGCGCAGGCGTGAGCCCAGAAGTTTAAGGGATGGCGTGTGCAGTGAGTTGTCGCTGGATGTGGTTTTTTCTCCGTTAGGACAGGGATTTGGGCTTCCACCATCAGGTGGGAGCCACAGGCTGGGAGCAGGGATGCCGTGAGGGTGGGAATGGGAGAAGGGGACGGTGTCACTGCTTGGTGCAGCAGCGGTGTTAGGACTAGCTGAGGGACAGTTTGCTGTGGAATTCCCACAGAAAGCAGAGCGGGAGCTCCTTGTGCTGGGGAAGCAGTGCCTCTGTGCCCCCTCACTTGTGCCTACCTTATGCCCACGCTTTTCAGAGGCCACATACCCAAATCATCAGGCAAAAGGTCCGTCTTTATTTTTTTTCCTGGCTGCTTATGTGAGCTGGATCTCACTCTCCCACTTTTTGGCGTGTGCCACCCAACACCTTTCTGGAATAAATGCACAGTGGGTGTTTGGCCATGCCTAGGCCTCACCGTAGCTTTCCTAGGGCGGTTTGTCGTGCTGCATACTTCCCAAATGATGCAACCCAACCCCTCCGCAGCGCGGGCAGAGCGGTGCAGGGCTCTGCTCCCGGTCAGTGCTGGAATTACGGCACAGGGGCGGTTGCTGGGAGCGTGGTTTTGGTGCTGGGTTACCCCTGGGTACCGGTTAACTCCTGGAGCCGCCTCCTAGCAGGGCAGCGTGCGGCTGGGAGCCGCTCGCTGTCCCGACATGTCTGCAAGGGAAACTTTGGCACCAAACCGTGTGCCCTGTAGCGTAGCTTAACAGGTTCGTAGTGTGCGCGCAGCGCGGGCACGGGCCCAAGTCAGCACCTCAAGGCAGAGGGAGGAATCTCCTGCTTGCTTTGCTCGGTCGTGGCTTTGCCAGGACGGTTATGACGCGGCGTGGCTGGGCTGCGTGTGCCCGTGCGATGGCTCCACGCAGCCCCACGTGTGTGCGTGTGTCAGGGCCAGGCCGGCACTAAGCCCAGGAGCGAGTCTGTAATCCCTCTTAAATCTTGTACCAGATCTGATTCATCCTGATTTTTAACTCCTGAGGTCAAATTCTGTGCAACTGATTCATGCGTGGTGATAGCGGTGAGCTGGGAGTTCAGCCCTCCCGTGAAGGGCCCTCGCGCCTCTTTTTGTAGCGGGTAAACCTCTTCCTCTGCGCCGAGGAGCCGTGCAGCCCACCGTGCGTGGGAGGGAAGCATCCTCAGCGTCACGGAGAGCTGTTCTCACTCCTGGCACTATTTTTCCTTTTTTCCTTTTCTTGCCAAGCCTCTCTCCTCCCACGCTGTCCCCGTGGAGCTGGTGGCTGGAGGCGGCGTTGGGTGCTGGCGGGCGTCGGGAGGAGGCAGCTGGGCGCTGGGGCTGAGGAGGTTTCTCTGAGCGGCAGGCACGGCTGTGGGTGGCCCCAGCTCTGTGCTGTGTTGGACCTGCTCTTCCCTCCCCTCCCACAGACCTGGAAAGAATCATTCATGTCCTCGGCGATGTGGGCAGGTGCAAGATAATTGTAATTATTATTGTCATCGGTGAATGCATTGATTGCAATGGTGCCTGACACAGACCTGCCACACCCTCTGCTGCCATCGGAGCCCCGGGCTTGGCTCCCGTCAGGTCCAAGGCTGCAGTTGTGCCCTTTGCTCCCGTAAAACCTGATACCGAGTCCCAGCCTGGGGACAAACCAGAGACGGGGAGGGCGGGTGCACCTTTCGTTTGGAAGCTGCCAGCTCTGTCGTATTTGGGTTGAAAGCTGGGTGCTGGAGCCGTAGGTCTTGCTGGTGAGGTAAATACCTCGCCGGTGCGACGGCAGACAGATGGGGAGTGCTGACGCTCCGCTCGTGGCAGCGGGGTTCTCCTTGTTTCTGTATTTCCTGTGTCTGCAACTGTAGGAAAAATCCGTTGTCTCCCTGAGAGCCGAGCTGGCCCCTCTGCCAGCAGCGATAACCATCTCAGCTTGGTGATTATAGCTGTAATAAAATACTTGTAACAAATTAATCATTTGATTTTTTTTTTTTTTTTTCCTTTCTCTTCTGACAGTGACTCAGCTGGGAGGAGAAGGTCCTACCCCTCTTTGGTTGAGCCCCTCTGCCTTTGCTTTTCTGCTTCTCTGCCTTTCACAAAGCTGTTCACGTGTTCACAGGCTGACCTGGTTTGGGTAGGTCCTGCAAGTTCCTCTTTTCACAAGTTCAGCGTGTGAAATCCCTGCGGTTGCACATGGAACGCATCCCTGCTGTGGACATCCTCGGTGCTTGTCCTGCAGAAACTGTCTCTGGAAACCTGGGCTGGTACCAACCACCCTCTGTAGCAGGAGGACAGTTTACACTGGATCTGATGGAGTTTTTGCAATCCAGTGGCGTGAAGATTCAAATGAATATTTGCAGACTTTGTTTGGTAACGCGTCGCTCTGAGCGCAGGGAGTGGAGGGAGGCGACACGGGTTTTACTCCTGCCTCTCCCACATACTTCCTGCCTGCAGGACGGTTTATCTCTACAACACCCTATGCAGTTCTCTGTTTTTCTTTGTTGTTTTTCTTCCTTGGGAGCAGGGCAACAGGTCTGTTTGGACAGCTTTGATTTTGCAAAAGATCTTGGAATTCGTAATTGGAGCCAGAGGTTGCGGAGCGGCTTTGCTCCCGCGTGGTCAGCGGGGGGAAGATGATTGCTCCTGTCAGCTGTAACCCAGTGGTTGTCCGTAATTACGCTGCACCAAGGGCTGTACAAACATGGGTGAATTTGGATGGCTGCTGTGTCGGATGCTTTTGCGGGAAGTAAGAGCTTAATCCTTCCTGGAGCTGGAGATGGAGGATCAGTTAGTGTAAAGTGGCATTGTGCCATTGACTCTGCCCAAGCTGTGTCAGAGGAGACAAAACTTTGATAAGAGCATTTCTCATTAATGACTCTGCTAGATTGGAGCAAGGAAGGAGAGAAACATTCACTTTGCAGCATTATCCTTTAACCTAGGCGTGAATCAGGCCCGCAAACTCCTGGAATCATAGAATCATAGAATGGTTTGGGTTGGAAGGGACCTTCAAAGGTCATCTAGTCCAACCCCCCTGCCAGGAGCAGGGACATCTCCAACCGGATCAGGTTGCTCAGAGCCCCGGCCAACCTGGCCTGGGATGTTTCCAGGGATGGGGCATCCACTGCCTCTCTGGGCAACCTGGGACAGTGCTCCACAACCCTCAGTGTAAAAAATTTTTTCCTAATATCCAATGTGAATCTACCTCCCTCTATTTTAAAACCATTACCCCTCGTCCTGTCACACCAGGCCCTACTGAACAGCCTCTCCCCATCTTTCTTGTAGGCTCCCTTGAGGTACTGGAAGGGTACGCGACGTAGTGTTGCACTGGTTTTATTTCAGCTCCTGTGAGCTGGTGGTGTTCCCTTGACTGCAGTGAAATGACCTCACAGTTTCCATCCGCTCCGAATGAGGCACGTTCGTTTGCAATGGAGTTAATTAAAACAGGAACATGGCAAGATCTTCTCACCCCACATGCAATCTCGTTGCCACAGGCTGCAGCGAGCAGGGAGGAGCCTTACCAAGGAGCGCACCGATAACGGGGAGGGAGGACGATTGAATGTGCTGGTCAAGATGCAGCGTCCAGCTTAGGAAGGGTTAAACAGCTGATGGCCAGAGGCTAGAGAAATATGGCCAGAGGGAAGGATCTTTATAATGGCCCTGTGTTTTGGGGCTGGCCAGCCTGTATTACTGGCTCAAGACAAATGGGCTCTGATCTGGGCCGGCTTTTCTGCTCCGTACCGTGTGAGGTTAGATCAGATCAGCTGTTAGGAACTTGGAACAGACCAACAGATTCCACAGGCTGGTCTCAAAAGTTGCGTATGATTTTTGTGGGGACAGAATATAGATTTTCCATTCTCTTCTGAGACATGCTATTTCCTGAAGAACTGAGCCTGGCATTCCCAGGGCTGGCAATTTCACCCTGGCTTTGAGAATTGTAGTGTTTTAATTTGTTTGTTTGCTTGTTTTTCCTTAAGGCTTTAGCTGTGGGAGTGACTCTCAACTTTCATGTAAAAATTATCCATGTAATTATGATTAGACATAATTAAACTATATTTATAGTTATTCCTTTATGATTTCTTGTAATCATGAGATCTTGTAATTCGGGGGAGAGGGGAAAGAAAACAGCTTTAGGTGCATGTAAAATGGGCTGCAGAGCGGGAGAATCCATGACCTGAATGCCTCCGCCGTGCGTCAGGCCCAGAGAGCGTTTCTGACGAGCGGCTGCCCTGCCAACGCGGAGTCCCGGGGAAGGATCTCTGCAGCCCGTCTGCTGGGCTGGGTCTGCTTGTTTGTCCAGGAGCTCAGGGCAGCGTGCAGAGGTTCCCTGAGGCTCGATCCGCGGGGCAGGTGAGCTACATCACTGTGCTGAGCAGCTGGAAAATGTTGGAGCAGGGGGAGACTCGAGCGGCAGCAACTCCTTTGGGGTCCCAGTTGCTGAGGAGTGGTTTTGTGCTGTTACCTAAACGCCTTGGGGTTGATGCTCTTTTTGGGTTTCAGCTAACAGGACAAGCGTGGCCGATTCTGAGCTCAAGGAGGTGTTTCTCAGCGGTGGATTACGTGGCCAGCAGCAGGCAGCTTCCCAGGAGGGGCCGGGCAGCAAGGAGATGAGCCGAGAGCTTCCTGACCTCCGCAAAGCAGGCAGAGGGAGGAGGAGAGGAGAGATGCCGCTCCTGGAGGGACGGGAGCTTGCTGGAGGCCGACGTGGAGCCGACTCTGGTCTACAGCAGCTGACTGTCACCCCGAGCACGCTGCTTCCAGCTGTTCCTGCTGGTCCCGTGGTGCCCCCTTTAATAGGAGGGCTGCTCTGCTGTTGCAAAAAGGCGAGGTGTAGCTGGAAGACGCGGTGTGGTTTAGGTGAGACCCATCGTCCAGCCTCTAGCGCGGATTGAGACCCGGGGCTGTTACAGCTGCGGGGCTGTCAGAGCCAAATGCGGGTGCCAGGCGTGGAACTGCGTGAAGCTGCAGCGCGTATGATACCGATGCGTACGCCAAGGGCACTGGAGCGGGGAGAGGCCACAGGAGTGATTTCAAGTCCTCAGAAAAGCCACTTGTTTGTGAAAGATGTGACAATTTCAGACCATTCAGTTTAGCCTAAGACTAAGAGGGCGGTGACTTAGCATTAGTAGGGAAATCGTACCAGGTTCGAGAGCCTTCGAGTGCTTTGGAAGTGGGCAGAGGCAGAAAACTAAAGACATCAGTTAAACAACTTCAAATTAGACATAAGGCCCCGAGTTCTAGCAGAGGGTTCCTGTTGCAAGGCAATGAACTGTGCTGAGTTACCAACCTTTGGAACAAATGAATCCTTTAAACCAGCCAGCCGTCGCCTTTCTGGAAAAGCCACTTTCCTGTCGTTGAGATACTGGGCTGAAGAGCTGCGTCATTATATTGAGCTTGATAGCCCGAGTGACACAGGCGGCAGGACTGAACAATCAATAAAGCTTCATGATGGACAGCTGCCTCATCCTAGCGTGACTCATTTGTGCATTCGATTGTGGCCATGGGGTGCCTGCTTTTGGGACAGTAAGAGAACACGTTCCTTCTGGAGCCATCTCCCTGTATTCACAGGAATTATCGATTATCATAGAATTATAGAATGGTTAGGGTTGGAAGGGACCTTCAAAGGTCATCTAGTCCAACCCCCCTGCAAGGAGCAGGGACAACCCTGACCAGATCAGGTTGCTCAGAGCCCCATCCAGCCTGGCCTTGAATGTTTCCAGGGATGGGGCATCCACCACCTCTCTGGGCAACCTGTTCCAGTGCTCTACAACTCTCATGGTGAAAAATTTTTTCCTAATGTCCAATCTAAATCTATCCCCCTCTATTTTAAAACCATTACCCCTCGTCCTATCACAACAGGCCCTACTGAACAGTCTCTCCCCGTCTTTCTTGTAGGCCCCCTTGAGGTACTGGAAGACCGCTCTCAGGTCTCCCCGGAGCCTCCTCTTCTCCAGGCTGAACAGCCCCAACTCTCTCAGCCTGTCCTTACAGGAAAGGTGCTCCAGCCCTCTGATCATCTGCGTGGCCTCCTCTGGACCTTCTCCAGCTGGTCCATGTCCTTCTTATGTTGGGGGCTCCAGAACTGGACACAGTACTCCAGGTGGGGTCTCACCAGGGCAGAGTAGAGGGGCAGAATCCCCTCCCTCGACCTGCTGGCCACGCTCCTCTGGATGCAGCCCAGGATGCCGTTGGCCTTCTGGGCCGCAAGTGCACATTGCCTGCTCATGGTGAGCCACTCGTCCACCAGTACTCCCAAGTCCTTCTCCTCAGGTCTGCTCTCCATCCATTCTCTGCCCAGCCTGTATTTGTGCCTGGACATTTTTAGTCATGAGGCTGCTTAGATCCTGAAAGGGGGAGCTGTGGCCGCAGATGGGGGGAGGAATCTTCAGCACAGCAGTTTTATGGTTGCGGGGGTCGGTGCAAGTGCCGCTGTTTCGGCGTTGCTGGTGAGTGTTTTTAACAGGAGTAACAGCTTGACAGCGTCATCCTGACAGCCCCCTGAGCGCCCCATGGTGCTCCTGCAACGCCCTCCTCATGAGACCACCCAAACACTGCTCGTCTTTAGGACACCAACTGATTTATGACTCACTGCCGAAGCACTTTGGAACAGTAATCGCAAAGAGGACTGCACTGTGCAAACACAAAACCTCAGGGCACTCCCTGCTCCAGAGCGCTTTCCGTCCAAGCATTGCAATGGAAACGCAGCAGGACGTAGCCCAGGGGACAGTGACAGGGGATGTGGAAACAACAGGCCCACGCTGATCAGCGTAATAACCTGCTCTTAACACATGCTTTCCTCACCTGCAAAGATTTCTTCCCCTTCCATTGGGGTGTGACCATATCTGATTCCCCACTCCCCCACAGTCTGGGCTGGAATTGAGAACTTGGTTCATTTTCCCAAGGGTTTATGGAGGGATTCATCGTTTGTCTCTCGTTTGCTGGCTTTCTGCTTCGCTGCGCAGCGGCAGGCTGTTGCGTGCGGGAGCTGGGCTGGCTGGCTGGGACAGCAGGCTCAGCAGGGACAGTGTCACAGCATTCCCTGCCCCCGGAGTGTGTTTAACCGTCAGCAGAGCCTCTCCTGAGCACCAGACCTGAGTCCCTGAGGGTCATTCGCGTGGGCTGGGAAGTATTTACCAGTGCCCGCGGCTGTGAAACTATGCAGTGTTACCATGGCACCTCAACAACACAAGCAAACTCTGCTCTGACATCTCTGGATCGCAGATCCTGCTCTGGCTTAAGCTGGCTTCAAAGCAGGTTTGAATGGGGAGTGTTCGCGTTGCAGGGTGGGTTGTGATAAGCGCAAGGGGTCTGAACTGGCCGGTGTGACCCTGGGAGCTGGGGAGCGGACAGCAGGAAGGCAGATGAGGCTTTCCTGAGTCCCTCCTGCGTTGGCTGGGTTGCCAATGGTACAGAGAAGAAAGCTTGAACTTTGAGTGGAAGACAGGCTCGTCCTTACCTAAAATCAGTGGTGCTGCATGGCAGTAATTAAGATTAGAAAATGACTTTTCATTCATCTGGCCCTTGATAGTGCAAACCAGGGTGGAGTCCAGTTCTCGTACTGCTGAACTGGTGTTTCTGCCGGGGCTGCTGAGAACAGCTTTGCCTTTATGGTAGCTTACGACAGCAGGCTCGCGTTTTACCGGGCTGGATTGCTTGGCGTTTGCGTGTTGTGCTGTGCAAAAAGCCGTGGCTGCTGATACAAAGGAGCTGAGGCCGGAATGCAACCGGATGAAATCCAGCAGCCAGGGCTTCCTTTGGTGGAAGCCATTCTGACCTGGCTGTGGGACTCTAAATCACACTTTCAGATTCGATTCCTGTCTTCTCAAGACGACCCACGGGAGCTGCAGAAGAGTGGCCTGTCTCGCCGTGGACCGGGAAAGACCTGGAGCTGTGTGAAGCAGCTGGAGGCCTCTGCGTGGTTGCGAGCTGTGTGCAGATGAAGTGAGCACTGGCCTGTCTACATCCCCGTCAGGTCATACAGCTGGGTGTGTGTCACACACGAGTTGGCTTTGCAATCAGTGGATTTTTTTTTCTTTGGAAAATCAGTAGACTTTTTTTTAAACTGGTGGAGGCTGAACCAGCTTGCAGGGCAGGAAGGAATCTTGCCTCCTCTGTCTCTGTCTGGCTCAATCCCTCCCTTTTCTTCCTTCAAAAAGAGTCGTTCCTTTCAGTAGCTGGGATCTCCAGCCAACTCGTCCTCTTCCCACCAAGAAGGAAGTACATATTTTAAATAGGCTGTGGCCAGAATACGTAGCCAGCACTATCTTCCTGTCCTGATGAGGGGCAGAGCTGAAGGGTGACACATTCAGGCCAGACTTCGAAATCTCATGGAGGATTTACAACCTGATAATAAAGACATCTGTCCTTTCAAGGCTGTTTGGAAATTCAGAAAGCCCATAAAACTAATTTCTATCTCTGCCTATTCTGCGTAGGAACCCAGAAATTTAAGCAGAAACCTGTCCTGTCTCCTTGTGAGTGTAGCAGGTTGGATATTTCCATGTGCAGCCCACCTAAACCACCTTTATTTTGGTGCTAATAGGAGAGAGAAGGCAAAACCACGGTGCCCGGGGATAGCTGTGGCGGCTCTCACCGGCTGCCCTCGCTCCCCTGCATGGCGCAGCCTCGCTGGGTGCTGTGGGCAGGGCACGTCCAAGGCTCCAGCTGGCTCTGGTTCGTGTTAAACCGGGCTGGACCTGCCGCTGAGCTGAGGGCCGTTATCTCCTTTCTACTCTTGCACAGGGGAGCTGCCTGCTCTGCAAGAGAGTTAAACATCAATATTCCCCTTCTCATTGCAACACCCGTTTAGGCAAGCAGGGAGGAACGGGGGAACCTTGAAGAAATGGGGATCAGACCTGTCCGGTTAGAACTCTGCCAGGGGAGCCCAGAGGAGCCCGTGCTTCACGTCCCTCTGCCGCACATGTGGCAGAGGCAAAGCGAAGTGCAGCACAAAGCCAGACCTGAGCGCAGGGACACGGGTGCCAGGTGTGTCCTGGCCCTTCCCTTCCCATCCACTTGAATGCGGCAGGAGAGGGAGGATGGGAAGGCAGCACGCACACCTAGCTCTCAGGGAGTAAGGTGATCCCTCTTGCCCTTGGCCAAGCCCAGCTTTTCGAGCCAATAAAAGGAGAAGCAGTCAGGAGAACTCACTTCCCTCGTCTCTGGCACAGCTTCCCTGAGCTTTTGAAGAGCAAGGGACACTGAAAACACCCTCAGAGCAGCCATGTCCCGATCTGTGAGCTTCAGCTCTCGCTCTGCGGCTGTCCCAGGGATCAGCCAAGTGCGGGTCAGCACCGTCTCCTCGACTCGTGGGCTAGGAGGGGGTGCCGGCTTTGGCAGGGCAGGTGGCTTTGGCAGCTCCAGCCTCTACAACCTCGGCTCTGCCAACAAGCGGATCTCCGTTGGAGGTGGCAGCTCCTACAGCGTTCGCTCTGGATACGGCTATGGAGGCGTGGGATTCGGCGGGGCGCTCAGCCCCGGCGGCATTCAGGAGGTCACCATCAACCAGAGCCTCCTGACACCCCTGAATCTGGAGATTGACCCCAATATCCAGCGCGTGCGCAAGGAGGAGAAGGAGCAAATCAAGACGCTCAACAACAGGTTCGCCTCCTTCATCGACAAGGTGAGGTGCTGGAAAGACTGATAGCTCTGTGGACACTGCTTAAAAGCAGGTCTGACCCAAAACTTACTGAACCCAGTGCGGGATTCACAAATGGGCTCAGGATCAGGTCCTCGAGAGCATGCTGTGATTTGCCTGCTGCAATCCAGTGACTCTTACTAAAGCCCTGCTTGCACTGCTGTCAGTAACGGGGTTTGCCCTTCTTTGCCAGCTTTGTACCCACTTTACTTAGCTGCTAATGCCCATAACCTGGGTGCAGGTTTTCAAGATCAAATCTGCATCCAAGCACAGCAGCGCCAAGTTCAGGGAGGAGGGGGCTTCTTGGAGAGGAATTGTCCCAGCAGAACAGATCTTGACATAAGTCAGAGCTTGCAGTGGCTTTACTGTCTTGCACTAATTGATCCTATGTCCTGCGCAGACTTCAGCTCTGGCATCCTCAAAATGCAAGGAATCCAGACCTGGAGTTTGAGTAACTGACTGCCTTTGAGGTCTGTGGAGTGTGACACTTCACTTCTCTGAAATGTCAGGCAAGCAGAATCTGCTTATCTTTGTTTCATACAAAGCCTTGAAGTCATAAGCCAAGCCCCAGAGCAGAGTGCTCCCTCATGGTCTTTATCACCCTCCAGAGTTTACATGCCTCCTATGAGTAATCTGAATTCTTCAGATACCATCCACAGCCCGTCCTTCCCCCAGGATTCAAACTCTGTAGTGTCAGCTCCCCCTTCCTCCCACTTTCACAAATGACCACTTGGTTGCTTTCCAGGTCCGGTTCCTAGAACAGCAAAACAAAATGCTGGAGACCAAGTGGAGCCTCCTCCAGGACCAGAAGACCGCCCGGAGTAACATTGCTCCCATGTTTGAGACGTACATCAGCAACCTGCGACGTCAGCTGGATGGGTTGTTGAATGACAAAGGGCGTTTGGAGGGTGAACTGAAGAACATGCAGGATCTTGTTGAGGATTTCAAGACCAAGTAACGTATAATCTTCCCATCTAACGGTGTAGTTGAGCTGGCAGGTTGGTCAGTAGCTCAGCAGGGATGTCCTTAGCTTTTCTGCTAGGGAGGGAGACTTTTTCCAGCCATGAGTTAGCTGCCTAGTCCAGGGAAACTGCCTGGGTTCTTCTTGCCTGGATCACTCATTGTTCCTGGCACCTTGTTCCCACATGATCTTCAGTGGATCCATCCTGTGGGCTTTGCTTTGGAGCCACCTCAGGGATGGCGCTATACTTTGGGTTGGACGTGCCAATTTGGGTGCGTAGGAGCCCCACGGGAGCTCAGCAGGTTTGGCCAGCGGTGGGTGAGCCGCTGCTTGTTTTGTGGGCAGGTAACGGAGCAGGTGACCTGCAGTTTTTAAGCGACTTTTCAGTCCAAATCGTGTCGCTTGGGAGGAGTCTCATGAAGAAAGTAGCCTTTGTCCAAGCCTGTGCCCAACCCAGCTGTACAGGGGAATGCCTTTAATTAAAAAAAAAGAGAGGGAGCTGGCAAACTGAATCAAACAGGAACTGAAAACAAACAGATCTGATAATCCGCAGGGTGTGTTTAGGGAAGGTCAATAGCTAGCAATTCCCAAGGAGGTGCCTGGGAGGGATGTTTCCCCCAGCCCTGCTCAGCGATTTCTGTTCTGCACTCGTCCGCAGTGGTACTTGGCATCTCTGCCAGGCAGCAGCAAGGAGCTGGTTTGCACCCAGGGGAATTACAGCCCTAATTTCAGTGCATGTCACGTGAATGCAAGCTGCGCAGGTGCAGATTTCTTCCTCCAGCTTGCAGGTCCAGGTAAAACCGGAGCCTGTAGTGCTAAGAGAAGGGAAGCAGGAATTAGGAGCCTAAGATGCTAGTGCAGCAGAGGGAGTGGGGATGTAATAACGAGTTCAGAACCTGCTTCTCCTCATTTATATGAAGAAAATCTCATCTTCTGAGTAGCATACCTAAAACACGACTAGCTCTTCATGTGTCTGTTCCCTCTTTTTCATATGAACAATTTACCCAGTCGTTCTCAGTTTACACCTGCGATAGGGGATGAGATTTCTGTGGAGGAGGCTCCAGGGGATGAGGTTCAGTCCCTTGTGCAGTAACTGCGTGGACTGAGGGTGTGGTTCGAGGTGAGCAAGGGCAGGGACTGCGCTGTCCACGCGGCTTGGCGCGGGGCGTGCCAAGGTGTGCTAGTTCGCTGGGCTTCCCAGGGTGCCTTGGGATTTAATGGAGAATATCGAATGATTTGTCAGTTCATGGACAAGCTTACTTGAGCTTCCCCCAGGAAATGAGGAATCTGACAAACTGGTCTAGAATAATTCAGTCTTTTTACCTCTCTCTGATTATCCATTCTGCACCGCAGGCTGTGCTCACGCAGCATGATGGCATAATTTCCAGGTCGTGTGTTACTGTTCATTGACCTCGAAAGGGACAACGTCCATTTGTGCCGGTGTGGATGGGCAAGCTTCCAGTGTGGAGCAGAAGGGGAGGTACATGAAGGCTGTTGAAAATGAAGGAGCTCATGCTTTGGAAGGCAAATTACAGCACTAGCCATGCAGGGACTATGTCAATAAACAAAGCAGTGTTCGAACTTTGGCAACAGCCAGAGAAAGTGGGTCCTCTCTGTTCCTTGGGTGACTTTCAGGATTTGTGTAGCAGATTCTTGCTCTTTGTTTCAGCCGGCTGGCTCACGTAAAATGGTGTAAGGCAGGCGCTGAGACCCAGGCTCGCAAGTGGTACAAATCAGTGAACTCCCATAAAGTCAGCGGAGCATGATTTTTATCGGAGGATCTAGCTCGTTACTTGTAAAGGTGAACACCTAAGGAAGGGATGGAGCCAATCTCAGAAGTTTGGGTGGCTTTGAAGCATAGCCACGTTGTGCAGAGTGAGAATAATTGTACTCAGCTCTTCCCGGGACAGTGGCATATGGCTGACACCTGCAAAATGTTCTCAAATGTCTGGAGTAAGGAAGCGCGCAGTGGAAGCAGCGTTAGCAGGTGCTTTGGTCAGTGTAGAGGAATTTGTTGAATCTGCTTGCATCCCCTCTTTGTATTTGCTCTCTCAAGGGGGAGGTGAAAAAGGTGAGAGCCCCAAGACATCGGCTGCCATCCTACAGCCGGCTGTGACTGAGGATAAAGAGCAGAAATCTTCAGTGCAGTGAATTTTGATAAATGTGGGAAAGCGTGGGTGAGAAACGCTTTCCAGGTTAGTGGTCGTGGCGGCGTGGACCGGAACGGCTCTCAGGCGTCAGCTCGTGCAGACAGTGCCCTGGAACTGTGGCGTACAGCTGGGACCTCGCGTACTGCCGGGGTGCAGCAAACTCTGCCCGTGGCTGGCGTGCTCGGGGAAGTCCTAGCTTTTGCCAGGGTGGCTCACAGAGAGACGGGAGTCGGGGTAACTCTTTGCTGTGACGTTTTTTCCTGTTACCCAGACTCCTAACTTCACGCTAATCCCTTTTTTCCTGGCAGATACGAAGATGAAATCAACAAGCGCACAGCAGCAGAGAACGAGTTTGTGGTGCTCAAGAAGGTACGTGCCGCGGCGTTAGCGGGGGCTGACTGTATGTGTTTGCAGCCCTTCTCTCCCTTTTGCCGTTACACACGCTGCTGCAGCTGTCCCTAGAGAGCTGCAGGTGAAGAATTACAGCTCGTTTTTGGCTAAAGGCTACCTCAGCTGAGGCACTGAAGCTAGGAAGGAGTGCCACATCCCATGGATTCCTTCAGCTGTGGCTTTATCTTTCTTTGGGACGTTTCCTAAGGCCTCCCCTGGGTGTGCAAACTGACAGTGGGCTTGCAAACACAGGCCCAGGGGACCCCACAGAACACGTGGGGTCCTGCACACCAGCAATATTTAGTGCATGGATAGGCAATGTCTAGAACATGGTGGGCCGTTGGGAGACGGGCATGGAGAGCAGCCAGCCTGGGGAACTTGGTGGGCTCATGGCTGCTTTTGAAGCCAGCAAAGGCTGTGTGGACTTAGTCATCAGATGTACGGCAGTCTGAATGGATTATCACTCTGTTTTAGGATGTGGATGCCGCCTACATGAACAAAGTGGAGCTGGAGGCTAAGGTGGATGCACTGACGGATGAGATTAACTTCCTGAGGTCTCTCTATGAAGCGGTAAGGTCCTTTCCGCTGCCTGTGGCTGCTGCAGCGTAGCACCACCAGTGGGGGAAGAACAGTGAATGGCGACTGCAAAAATTCACACGCTGTTTCCAGAGACAAGAAGGGTGGTGGAGACAGGGAGCTTCCCTTGCATAAGCAGAAAAAAGCCTGCAAGTAAAGTGCACAACCTGGGAACTCACAGTGCTTTCTCCCTGGCTGGGATGTGAGATGGGTTTATTGCGAAGTAGCCAGGACATGCGTTATTTTTTTTGATGCTGTTAGTGTGAAAACAAGGAAAACCAGTGTGTTATAGCCAGTGCTGGAGTGCTGGTGTTTGCGTACTGTGTGAGAGAGAGAAAGGAAAGCTCCTTGTCCCAGGTGCCTTTATCTTACCCCTCATTTGCAAGATAAGAGTTTGATTGAACTGGACACGTTGCATCCTCGGATGAGGGTTGGTGGCCCTCGCTTTGTTGTGAAGCTGATGCTCAAGCTGCTTGGACTAGCATTTTGTGCTGGGTTCTTATCTCAGGAGTGGGGTAAACCAACCTTGCTGTCAAAACGTGAGTGATAAGAAGCAGTTCCATTTCTGCTGTTTGTTGCTTTGTGCTTTGCAAGGTTGATGTGATTCAGTTGGTTTCCTTCTAATTAATGACTGTTTAGATTGAATTCTTATCTGCCTCCCTTTTCTTCTTGGATTCTCTCTTTAATTGGCTTTGAAGAGGCCTTTAAAAGTCAGTGATTAATGGTTTTATTTTTAATGCAACTGGCAGGAAATTCATGAGCTGCAGGCCCAGATCTCTGACACCTCTGTGGTGCTCTCGATGGATAACAGTCGAAACCTGGACCTGGACAGCATCATCGCAGAGGTCAAAGCGCAGTACGAGGAGATCGCCAACAGGAGCCGGGCGGAGGCCGAGTCCTGGTACCAGAGCAAGGTGAGTTACAGGAGAGATAAAGGCAGTTACAGCTTCTGGTAGTACCTGTATCCTGCGTGTCATGAGCGGGAGAGGTTTTAGCCAGCTAATTGACCCCCGGCCTGACTCCATCCTTTCTCTTCTGCTCTTCTGTGTCACAGTATGAGGCACTGCAGGTCACTGCTGGGAAACACGGAGATGACCTGCGCAACACAAAGAACGAGATCTCTGAGATAAACCGCGTGATCCAGAGGCTGCAGGGTGAAATCGAAAACGCAAAGGCCCAGGTGAGGAGCTGCACTTGTTCTGCTGCTGCAGAGCAGGGGATTCAGCAGCAACGAGCGTGCAGGGAGCTGGGTGTAACACAGCATCTGGGTGTAACACAACATCTGGGTGTAACACAGCATCTGGGTGTAACACAGCATCTGTAGAAGCAGTTTGGGGGTGGCTGCAATGCTTGCCTCAGAAGACATCGGTTCTGCTGGAGGGAGAAGCCGTGTTGTGGGCAATGTAATGCTGAGAGGCAGCTGAACCGTAGGTGAGAACAAGTCTACCGGTGACCCGGGAGTGCAGAAGGGGAGTGACGCAGAGCTGTTTCCAAGGGACAAGGCTGCCGGTGGCCTCGCTCCCGGCCACAGCCATTCCTTGTACCCTCTTGCTTCTGGGATCTTTGTCCACTCCCTTTTTGCAGAAGGGAACACCGTGTTTGGGCACATAAAAGAATTTTTTACTCTGTGGGAGTTCTGTTTGCTTTCTCCAGGGGCTGTTATCGCTTTATCAAAGGGCTGATGAAAGCCAGACCAGTGAGTGGCTCAGACCGTGTTTGGGGTGCAAAGCTGGCTGTGAATAACCAGGGTGCACAAAACTGGAGATAAGCCCTTGTGATTCATCCGTTTGTGTTTATTTGGTTTCAGGGCAGGGAGGCTTCAACACGCACAAGCAAAGAGCTGGCCCAGTACAGCTCCCTTGAATAATGAATGAGAGTATAAACCACATGTTCATTGTCAGCCCTTCCTGACAAACGTGGGGCTTTTTTGGGGGTGCAGGGGACACAGTGGAGGGTGTGTTAGACTGCCAGCCTGATATGGCCCCACAGGGATGCTTTTGGGGTAGGTCTGCATTGTTTGTTAACTGCAGGTCTGCTGAGTCCACGCTTGCCTCACATCAAAGCTCGCTGGAGACCGACTGGCTCTGAACAAGCTCTGGGGCATAATAGAAGAGAAAACCTGAGCTTGCATTAACCCTCAGTGTTGTGCTGCTGTGTGCCGTGTGGGTGGGCTGAGAAGCTGAGGATCACCTGAAGAAAGTCTTCTGAAAATGTAGCCAGTGGAGAGAAATAGGGTCTGCTTTTTGGAAGAATGTTTCCTGGGATGAGATGAGCTTCCTTTGCAGGCTGATCTCTGTCCAGTGCCCAAAAAAATGAACTTCTAGGGTTCTAAGTTGAGCAGCTGGCTCCAGGGCTCTGCAGATACACAGAGGTGGTCTGGCCAGTAGATGTTGGAAGTCCATGGGCAGTAGCGTCCTCCACCAAGGAGGGGAGATGCCCACTGACGTACCCTGCTCCATCCCTACAGCGTGCCAAGCTGGAGGCAGCCATTGCTGAAGCCGAGGAGCGTGGTGAGTTGGCTGTCAAAGACGCCAAGGCAAAGCTGGAGGAGCTGGAGGCAGCTCTGCAAAAGGCGAAGCAGGACATGGCGCGGCAGCTCCGCGAGTACCAGGAGCTGATGAACGTCAAGCTGGCCCTGGACATTGAGATTGCGACCTACAGGAAGCTGCTGGAGGGCGAGGAGAGCAGGTGGGTGCAACCTGTGAGTTTTATGTGAGGAAAGGTGCAGCCTTTTGTTCCCTTTGCTTGGGGACATTGTGAGGGCCCAATCCCAGTTTCTGCAAGGAAATACAGAAGAGAAAACCTTCCGTTTTAAACTGATTTTTGGTCCTGAAAATGCTTTGGCTGAAGAGCCAAACTGGCAAGTTCTGAGGAAAATATGCAAAGAGGAAAAAGGTTGTTTTCCATCGTATGTTTGATGCTGTGGCAGAAAATTTCCAAATGGCTCAAATGCCCATGGAGGTAGGACAGAGCTTCTGCGCTCTTTCAGCCACCTCCAGGTGATAACAGAGCTTATAAATGTAGGGCCAGAACAAAGCGCTGGATGGCACACTTATCGTGCCTGAATTATTCACAACGGCAGCAATAACTCACTGCCATTGTCTTCATCCTCGGCGCTGAAGCCCTGGGGGAGCACTGAGTAATGCAGAGTCTAACCCCTCGTCTTCCTTTGTGTTTTTCTTCTTCAACAGGTTGGCTGGTGATGGAGTTGGCAACGTCAACATCTGTGAGTTGCTTTTTATAATTTATAATAGTTACACAGAGCCATATGCCTGTAGAAAATACAAGTGGGGACCAGCGGGGTCTGCGTGCGGAGCCGTACAGTGCCCTGCCTTAGCCTCTGCAGTCCAGTTAGGCCTCTTCTTAAATGAGAGCCCCTTGAGACAGCAGTTGATGGTGCTCTTGGCTCCATGGCATACTCCAGCTCTGACCCATCTGTATGAAATTTAGCTTGGGGGAATATTGATCTTTCTTTCCTCCCATTTTTGTCTAGAGAAATATGTATGAACGAGAAAAGGCGTTGCCTGGATTGGGAGTTAGTGCAAAGGTGACATTAGACGGTGTCCTCCCAGCTTGGGGAGCATTGCGTGCTCACTTTGCCTGGATACCGGACAGGCGCTGGTGTCTCGGAGACGCTGTCTGCAGCTCTAAACCGGTGGCTCTAGTTTTAATCCACTTAATTGCCGCTGATAGGTGGTGAGCCACGTGCCCACAGCCTCTCTGGGGCACCGAGAGGTGAGCTGAGTGCTTACCTGGGGTTCTCCACGCTGCAGCGGGTCCTGAGCCAGGCTGAGTGATGGAGAAGGAGATCAGCTGCTCCACCCTCACATGCACCTGGCTTAGCGCGTGGAAGAAACGCTCTGGGCCAGACTGGAACGGGGTATTGGCATGCTGGGCCCTGCGTTTTGCAGGAGAGCGTAGAGAGTTTTCGTCGGGTTGCTGCAATTTAAACGTGCCCTTTTTGTGAGAGTGCCACGTGGGTTCGGAGTTCCCCGGCACTGACGCTGGCTTTCCTTCTCTCTGTGTCACAGCTGTGGTCAGCTCCAGCGGCGGAGGTGGCTATGCCAGTTCCAGTGGATTCCTGGGAGGAGGAATCGGAGGAGGCCTTAGCCTGGGAGCAGGCATGGGCAGCGGGGGGCTCGGCTTCTCCTCCGGGGGCGGCTCCAAATCCTACACCATCACCACAACCTCGTCCAGCAGGAGAAGCTTCAGGAAGTAACTATGGGAACGGAGATCAGCGGTACCTATTACATGGGAAGAGGGAAACCATAGAAAGAAAAGTTTTGTTGCCTTTTATAGGACAAATTGGCTGCAAAATTTCTGCAGTGATGAATGAATTGGAATAAGACATGCCAGAGTACCTGACCCTGCCCCATCACACCTAAGGCTTGATCCTGCCTCGTGGAACTTGGTGAGAACCGTTCCGCTGAGAGCAGGTTCAAGCCTGTAGGGTGAAATTTATCCGGAGCAGCAGATGGGATACGCTTTTGTTACTTGTGTGCTTGGTACCCCCTGCTCCGGGCTGGATTTCACCCTTTGAAGGGCAAAGCAGTCATTTGAGTGGCAAGCTATTCTGCATTTCTACTGTGGTTTTGTGAAAGAGACCAGAAGATTATCTCCCTCTTAACGTCATTTGAAGGCTTTATTCCCTTAGGCTCCTCAGAAAATGCCAACCCTTAAGATTTCAACCTGGGTTTGTTTTCTTAAAGTACACCAAGAAGAAACAGTGAAATTCTATTGGGTTTCTCCTTATTTTCTTTGAAAATGGGCTCAGAAGTGGAATTTGACAGTTCTCCTCTGAATGAAGCTGATTTCTTACCGAAGGCAATACAGATAAATTTACTTTGAGGTTCTTTATAGCGAAATACCTCGTGAACAAGCTCCCTCACCCATTTCCTCTCCTGAAAAGAAGCCCAAAGCGTAAGGGATATGAAGTTGCTTACAATGATAAGTGGCACACTGAAGTGGGAGGTAGCATTCCCCATCCTTGGGTGTCTCCGTTTCCCACCTTGTATTTCCTTGTGCTGTCGGGTGTCTTTACTGCGGCTGGGGAAAAGGCATGTTTTGTTGATGCCTCATCACAATGACTACTTATTCCTGCCAAAATGTGTCTTCAACTTAAACATGCCAGGAAAAATAGATTGTTACTGCAGTAGGAAGAATTGTTAGATAAATAACTCAAAGAAACTGCGCAGAATTGTACTGCATGCTCAGCCATGTCCTAGCCGTGTATCTTTGGTGACATTTTATGCCTTTGTGGTCTGAGACTTTGTCATGAGGCCATTAAAAAAGTTTCCCTATCGCACGCTGCTTCAGTCCCAGCTGATTTCATTGTCTGTGCCGCCCTGGACGCTCAGGAGCTCGGTAAAACATCCGGCATTAGCACCTTCCTCCTGTCTGCAGAGCCTGCTGCTGGCTCTGTCCCCTGGAGCAGTGCCACAGCTGGTCAGGGCCAGGATTTAGGTTTTCCTGCTGCACTGTCCTTCACTCCTGGGGGAATTTTACCAGCCTGCGTTGCACCGAGTCTGGGCAGTGGGATGGTGGGGTGGGTTTTGTTCAAGCACTTGGCTTCAGCCCGACCCCCGATCAGGACTGGCACCAATCCCTCTCCAAGCACCATCTTCTAGGAGGGCCACAAAAATGATCAGAGGGCTGGAGCAGCTCTCCTATGAAGAAAGGCTGAGAGACCTGGGGCTGTTCAGCCTGGAGAAGAGGAGGCTCCGGGGAGAGCTGAGAGCGGTCTTCCAGTACCTCAAGGGAGCCTGCAAGAAAGACGGGGAGAGGCTGTTCAGTAGGGCCTGTTGTGATAGGATGAGGGGTAATGGTTTTAAAATAGAGGGGGGTAGATTTCGATTGGATATTAGGAAAAAATTTTTCACCATGAGAGTTGTAGAACACTGGCCCAGGTTGCCCAGAGAGGTGGTGGATGCCCCATCCCTGGAAACATTCAAGGCCAGGCTGGATGAGGCTCTGAGCAACCTGATCTGGTCAGGGTTGTCCCTGCTCCTGGCAGGGGGGTTGAACTAGATGACCTTTGAAGGTCCCTTCCAACTCTAACCATTCTATGATTCTATGATTCCTCTGCTGAGCCGAGAGGAGCTAGATGGTGGAGGAGACGCGTCTCTTGCAGCTGGCCAAAGCTTGAAGAGGTGAACCTGGGCCTTGCTGCATGAGGACAACTCATTCCTGCTCCTTTCGGGGCAGCGCTGGGTGAGAAGGGCTCACTCCAGAGTGGTTTGTGCTTGCTTCCCCGCTCCGGAAGGGCTGTGGTGCCGACGCGTGGCGTGCCCTTGCTGGAGCTGCTCTTGCAGAAGGCATCACCCCAGCGGGGATGGGGCCAGGCAGAGATTTTGTAGTCAGTGAGAAAAGCTATTTCCTCCAGGATGAGGATGGCGACAAGGCTGCTTTACCCACCTGTGCACTACCCAGAGCCCATCGTTCGGTGCCCAGCACGGACCAGCACCTCGTGACTGAGCAAGCCCAGCGCTGAGCCTGTGCGTGGTTTCCTACAAGCACGGCACTCGTGGCAGGGAGTGGGGGAACGCCGCGTGCCCAGCAGAGCCACGTTACCAGCGGCCCGGCACACCCAGGTCACAGCTTTTATGTCACAGCTAGAAAAGCAAAATGAAAAAAAGCCCCCGAAGTTAATTGAACTGAAAAGCTCAAAGATAGACATTGCCCAGGTGTCTTTGGCAGAGGGTGCCGCTGTTTGTGTCATTTGTGTGGCTTTGTGACGCTCAGTGAGGAATTTTGGGTCTCCCTTAGCGTTACAGGAGATTAGCAGAGCTCTGTCACTGCACCTTGAACTGCTGGGTGTCAGGCTTGCAGCGCTGACCTGGGAAGGAGCACGTGCAGTCTGTGTGGCTGCGGCTTTTCCACACTCACAGAACAGCACACGCTGCGTGATGGTGCTGGGGAACAGGGGATCTGCAAACTTTGAGACACACGGTGAAGTATCTTTGTGAGTCTGTGGAGACAGATGCACTTTGTGCTCTGTGCTCGTTCTTCGGATCGGGTTTTGGCTCAGCCTGGGGTTGTAACTGGAGCTGGTTGAAATCTAATCTCTGCTGCGGAGAGGATGCTGATAGTATGAAGGCAAAATGCCCCTAATTAATGTAAAAGCAGGCGTATTCAGAGTTGACTGCAACTCCTGCAAGTTGGATTCAGGAGAAATAATTCAGTCTCCGAAGCAGCTTCACAACAGAGGAGATTTTTGCACTTCTAGAGAAGGGAGAGAGACGTGACCCAGAGCAACCCAGCACCCGCCCACTCCGGAGCCCTGCGCCACAGAGCAGGGCCGCTGCCAGGCTGAGCGGCCCGTGAGCTGCCGTCGCTGCAGACGCCCGCTCTTCGGGAGGCAGAGCCATCGCCCGGCTCCCCCCGCGTGGGCTGGGGCTGCGGGGCGCCAGACTTTGCCTCCCGCTGCTTCTCTGAACAGCAGCCGAGCTTCGTGTGCTGGTGGGCAGGGTGTCACTGCTGGAGAGAACAGCGTCAAAAAAGGGTGGTGATGAGAGCAAGCAGGTCTCAGAGACAAAAAGGTAGAAGAAGCCATGAAATGACCCACAAAGCAGTATTTTTTGTCTGTCCTGTTTTGCAGCAGTGACAAACAAGAGTAACAACCGTCTGAAATGTGCATAAAATCACACAGAGACAAAGGATGTTCGTGTCGGTGCGGGGCCAGGAATGTGCCTGGTCTGGGCATCAGGATGACCCAGCAAGCCGCTGTGGTTCATGGAGGAGCCATGAATTCGGGCTCTTTGAGAACTGAAGGAAAGCTGGAGGTCATTTAGCTTTACAAATGTGAGTTGAGGGAAAAATGGAGCCCAGCAGAAAGCACAAGACAATTTCAGAGGGCAATGCCTCATCGAATGGGCAAGTCCTTTGACCCATCTGGTGGCATCTCAGGGACACTGTTCTGTTCATGCTTTGGGGCAGGGTACGGCCAAGACATCCCTCCCAGCCCTGATTTCCCTCCTGTTAGGATTTAGGCAGATGTCAGGACCACATCCACCTTTCTGTACTCAGCTGTGTATTTTCAACCTTCCACAGTACAACGTAACTGTAAGTGTTGCCTTCATCCCTGGAACATCTCAAGGCCCTTCGTTATTATCACGTCAGTTAAGCATCTTGCTACCTCTGTCCTGGCCTGAGCACGTTCGTGGCTGGGGAGGCTGCGTGCGTGCACGTGCTTTACTCACAGGCATTAGAGATGCCCAGGTGAAACCGGTTGCAGGGACCCAACTCCCAGGGTATCAGTAGTATATCCTCGTTCCAAGCCAACCCTACAAGGAAATCTTGCTGCTTCCTCAGCTCATAAAAGCCGTGAAATTGCCTTTTTTTCCTTCTTTCAGCGTTGCCGGTTTCCGGGCAGGTGTAAAGCCCAGCTATCCCTGACAAGGCTCAGAGTGCTTCAGCTTTTGCCTCGTGCTCGCTGCAGGGTAAAATGCACAACAATTAAATAAACTGTGTAATATGTGTCTAATACTTTGCAATGTTTTCTTTTAATCTAACATTTCAAGCAAATACTTCTTTGTGTGTTTGTTCTGTCTCTGCTTGCTCTTGGCCTCTGTGTTTCTCCCCTCTTGGTGAGCTGTCCTGATTTCCTCTCTCCAGTTGAGTTCCTGCTGGACCATCCCTGGTCCAGGGATGCACTGCAGGATGCACTGTGGGATGCGGTTGCTTTGCTCTGTCCGCCCACCCCTGCGGCGTTGTGCCCCCAGCAGCAACCCCTGGGGTGCGAGGCGGGCCGTGTGTTATTTTAGTAACAGGACTGAGGGCCTTGGAAACGCGGTTCTGCCCGCAGATGGCCGTGTTTTACAAAGGAGGGAAGTTCTGTCCTTCTCTTAGGGAAACTGAGGCAGTGTCAGGGACAGGAAGAGTTAATGTCTCAAACACTGCTGCGGCTGTGGGCAGGGTGCAGGCTGCGCAGGGGAGGTGGGGGCCAAATGGGGGATGGCAGCTCCCCAGCCCCTGGTAACCCAGCTACGGCCGGGGTCACACAGCGGCCATCTGAGGAGGGGGCTTCCGACCACCCCTCACATTTAGTGTCCGCTTCGCGCCTGTGCAGAGGACTCGGAACTTTCTGGAACCAGACGCTTCGGGGCAAGCCCCCCACGGGAGGACCACCATGGCTACCCCACCGGAGGATCCGCGCGCCCGCCCGCCGTCGTCGTCGTCGCTGGATCCAAGGGTGGTGAGAGCTCTTTCCCTCCTTTCCTTCTTAGAAATATCCCGACAAGAGCTCTGGCTGCCAACCCCCTTTATGCTTTCCAAGTTTCCAAAGTTAAGTCGTTCCTTCAAATGTTAAGTAAAATCCTAAATCAATTGTTTGGTGTCGGTTGACCTTAATTTACTCTGAGGGAATCGCAAACCTGCTATGGCTCCGGGCCGTAGCACAGAGGAAGGGTGAGGGCTTGGATGCCTCTAGGCCTGAGAAGGCTGCAGGTGGTGGGGAGTTTTCCTCAGTTCCCCGGTGTTCAAGCTGCATTTGCTTCAGTTTCCATTCGTTTTTCAGTAGCTACCAAGGTCAAACCCGTGCTCTGAGGTTGGCTGAGATTTTCATCCTGTGTTTAAAAGGAATTAAATGGCACAAAACCAGTATGGGCTAGGCTGGGTCCCCAGCTCCCACTGGGCAGGGAGGAGCAAGGTGGGTGAAGATGACTCCTATCCTGGGAAGGCTAATTAGCTTGATGGGAAGCCTAATTGGCTTGGTGAGGTTATAAAGGGCATATGCATACAATAGAGAGGAAAAGAGGTCCTCTAGCCTCTTGCTGGAGATGGTGGGACTTTGTGCTCCTTACTGGAGCAGCCACAGCCTGGGGAGAGGTCTGTAGCATGGGCCAGGAGTTGGGTCACTGCCGTGAGCTGAGCAGGATCTGGTCTGGTGCCAGGGTGAGAGGAAGGTCAAGGGGCTGTAGAACCACCAGCAGCTCCTGTTACATGGCTTTGAGGAGCTCCTAGGCAACTTGGGGCAATCAGTGATGGTTTTAAGGGGATTTGGCAATCAGTGACAGTAATAAGTCTTTCAGTTAGCTTTATGCAAATTGCTAGAGCATCTTTGCTTAGTCAGTGCCCTTTAAATGTTTTTGTTAGTTTTTCCTAGGGGGAAAAAATCATCTGGGGCTCCACCCTGTCCTAATGAAGACATCTAACCTGGAAAGCACCTGTTTCTTCTGCCTTCCTGGCAGCCAGCTGTGCCGTAAACACCCAGCGTTGGGTGGACTGGATCCTGCACCTCGCGTGCAGGTTTGGGGAAGAGGAGGGCTGTACTTCCAGATGAGCGGTGCTCTGACGAGAGGTTGTAGCCTCACTCCTCGCATAGCTGTGCCTGGAGAGGGGATGTGTTGGGGGTTTTGGGAGACCCCTGGGCTGCGGTGTCTGGGTGAGGAAGGAGGAGCTCCCAGCAGACAGAGGGCTTCGTCTGCGCCTCTTTGAGAGCCCTGTAAGCTTTGGCATGGAGATCCTGTGGCAGAGACAAGAATTAACCCTCCTTTCCCCAAATGAAGGTGTCAAGTGAATGTAACCAAGTTGCTATGTCAATTTATTGGAGATGCAAGACTAAAACTGGGAAAAACGCTGCTGATGAAAGATAAGGTCATTAGAAAGAAATCCCTCTTCCTCTTTTTCTTCCCCAGTAGGGTTAAATGGCCTGACGCTAGCAAGTGTGAGAGAGGGCACCTTCTACCTAGGAACATTTTCATTAGAGCTTCATCCAGCCCAGTTGTCTTAGCAGCTCCCACCCTGGACCAGCCCAGTTTTAGATTACGCACTGTCCTGGTTCTGGCTAGGACAGAGTTAACTTTCACCTGAGCTGGGAGAGGAACTGGAGCCAGGGCCCTGTGGCTGGGCACCCAGCTGGGCCAGGTTACTGATGACCCAAGAGCTGGGACAGGTTACCCAAACTGGCCAAGGGGCTGTTCCACCCCCTGGGCCATCACGCTCAGTGTGTGAGTGAGGAGGGGGAGCCCCCTGCTACCTGGGGTGAAGCTGGGCATCGGGATCTGCTGTGAACTGTTGTACCGTAACTTACACGCTGCAGTATTTTCTGTGATTGGGTTTTGGTTTTTGGTTTTCTTCTGTTATTATCTTTTTTTTTTTTATCTCAACCCATGAGTTTTGCCTTCTTTCCTTTACCAATTCTCCTCCCTGTCCCACTGGAGGGTGGGGGGAGTGAGCAAGAGACTGCGTAGCTTGGCCCTGAGAGGGGCTGAACTCCGACACACGCAGACCCCGAAGTGCCTAGCTTGCAGTTTCCCCACATCGCATTGATTTCATTGATTATTTGCGCCAAAGGATCGACTTAAAGAGCTGTTCTGATTGAAGGCAGTTTGCTTATGTACGTGCATTCCTGCTTTCAAATTTATCCTCAACATTCCTTTTTCTTCTGGGTCCAAATCCAGCCTTAAATGTATGGGAGGAGCGTTAATGGCCCTGTGCCTCTGCCCAGCTCCTGCGGGCAATGTCCTTGTCCTGAGCCTTGACGTCCGCAATGATGCCATCCAAGTCAAGATCTCAGCTATTGTCCATCTGCAGGACCACCGAAGTACCTGAGGTCTGAGCCCGCAGCTGGTGGATTTCCCAGTGGCGACGTGGGGTTGAGCTGGTCAGAGAGGTGCTGGTCCTGCTGTGCTCCGTGTCCAGCCCCAAGCTGGTGTCTCACCCACATCGTGCAGCTCTGTTCTCCTTCGCAGGGACCAAGCATTGATGAATTGCCAAGTCTTGCTGTTCACCGTGAGCTGTGTAACCCCCCCTTTCCCCTGTCCTTTGGGATAAGCAGCTTCAAAATCCAGCTGGGAAATGCAAGTGATGGCTGGAGCAATAGGGAGGCTTCTTACCTCTGTGTAGAACCTTCTCAGGAATTTAGCCTCTTCTTTCAGGCTTTCCACCTTGGCCTCCAGCTCTGCTTTGTTTAAGAAAAACCAGTCCGCGTCCTGAAGATGCGTTGGGGCTGGAAGAAGGATGTTTGTTAGCAAGAGCAGACTCAGGGCTACCCTTGGGGTGAGGGACTTTGAGTGCTGGTACTGTGACCGTGTGCCAGCTCCCCATTATGCAGCTGCTGCTGATTTGAGTTCAAGCAAACCCAAGCACCAGCTCCTGCTTGTACTTGTTTTGTGTGCTGCTTTGGGGAAATAAATCACCGCGTGCGCCCCAAAGACCTGAGCCCGGAGAGCGGCTCCTTGCTCACCTTCTTGAGGGCAATAAGCTCCCTCTCGGTGCACGGCGGCGTTTGTCCTTGTACCTGCATGGGAACATGGGAGATTTGGTTTGAGTTCAGCCCAATTACATCTTTGTTTGGGTTTCTACAGGCCTTCTTTCAAGAAGTGAAACTGGTAATTTTTTCCTTCTCCCTAAACAATGTTTTGGGATGCTTTGTTCTTGTTTCGTAGCCCATGGGAAAGCAAAAGTTTTCAGAGAGGTTTCTGCGTCTTTACAAATTTGTAGTAGAACTGCTTACGTTTGACCTCTGCAACAGCAAAAAGCTGCTGAGTGTCCCTAAATGTTAATTCCCTGAATTAGGAAGGCGAGAAAGAGAACCTGGAAGAGGAACATCCTCAGTTTCCTCCGTCTTTGTAAAGTGAGATGTATTTTATATATTGGGATCCTGGTAGATCTCTAGCTACCTGCTAGTTCTCTGGAAACCATGTACTACCACAAGAAGTTTGCTATCTCTGCCTGTTTACAAATCTTGAACAACATTCTGAGTCCTGCACTCACATTTCTCTGGTTTTTACTGACATTTTCTTGTTGGTTTCCAAAACCTGCTGTGCTGATTTCAAGTCTGTTCCTAACTGGGCTGTATTGTACCTCAGTGCTTCCAGCTGCTTCTTCACGTTCCCAGTATCAGCCTCTCACATGGGCATGAGGGTGTTCTTGCAGAGTTTTGGACCCTGCAGAAAGCTCCACTTGGTCTCCAGCACCTTGTTCTGCTGTTCCAGGAGTCGAATCTGAATCCCCAAAAGCAAAATAGGAAACGAGATGAGAATTAAGAAGGAGCCAGTGTCCGTGCAATGGCCATGAAACGCATGTTCCTGTTCTTGGTACGTGTGAATGTAGCATTTCCTACTCCAAGGCGCTTTTGTGCATAGACTGTTTCTGGGCCACCCATGTGGAAATGCACAAAAAACTAATCACTTCCAGAAAGGAGAGATTTGCGATAAATTGGAGATGTGTGGAAAGGAATGGGAAAGAATTGGAAGGCTGACGAAACTGGTTTTAGCTTGTTCCCTCCCTGAGGTCAGGCCTAGAGGTCAGAGCAATAGTGCCTGTACACTGGAGCTTCCCCCGAGGCCCAACTGGCACCCTTGGTGCTCAACTGGACCCTTTATGCAAGTTCTCCTCAATGGCTAAAATGAGTTGCCTTACAAGCATTCCGTGCCCCTTCCGTGTTAGACACCTCCCTTGGACTTGGCCTGCAAACTGAAGCTGGGCAGGGGTTCTCAGGTCACCTTGTCCATGAAAGAAGCAAATTTGATGTTGGGGGTCTTGATCTGCTCCTTCTCTTGCTACTTCACCGTTTGCATGTTGGGATCATGTTCTAGTCTGAGCGATTGGAGCAGTTGCTCATTGATGGTGACGGGTGTGATGGTGCATGGCCTGGAGATTCCACCAACCCTGTAACTAAAGCCAGCACCTCTGTAGCCGAACCCTGTGCCACCTGTGCCAAAGCCATATCCACGTCTCGGAGGAGGACATCTTCCGAATGCTATTTTGGGCCTGGAGCATGCCGTACCATCAAGACTTCTGCTGCTGAAGCAACCCAAACCATGGTAGCCCATGCCACCACCCCAGTGACAAGAGGCAGTGCTTGAAACTACATCGATTCCTGGGAAGAGCGACAGAGGAAGAGCCGAAATTCCTGACAGCACGGCCGGAGCTGATGCTGTAGGAGCAGCAGGACATGGTTGCTGGTGGGAGAGGGATTGGTGCAGCCAATGTGCTGTGTGGAGATTACAGGGTGCAGTTCCCTCTGACCTCAGTGGAGCGCCTTCTTTTTATTTGCGTGGAAAACGGGGCGAGGCTGCATAAAACTTCCACAAAATATTTATGATGCAAAGAATGTGAACTATTTAGCAAATATTGTGCTTACCCACAGAGAAGGCAGCAGCAGATTTGCCCCATAAAGGTCTGAAGAATGCTGTGAAGTCGGAGGGGTCACGTTTAGGTCTTGTGTAATAGCAACAGCGATTAGGGGAGTTGTGCTGGGTGTTTTTGGCAGACGTGGTAAAAATCGCATGTTCCCTTTTTTATAGGTTGAAGTGGAACTGAGACTTTGGAAATGTGAAATGCTTCTCTGTCAAAGGAGATCTTTAGGTTTTGCTGGTACCTCAGCTTGCAGGTAGGAGCTTTGAAGGAGAATATGATTCAACCTGCCGTTTAATAAAAACTGTCAGTAATAACTGTGAATTTTCTGAGAATTAATGAACAACGTCTTGCAGGCAGGTTAGTGATAAATGACCACGTTTTGTTAGTTCTGCCTATAAAAAGGCAACGTGTGTTAATGCCGGGGAAACATCTGTGGGACCAAACCTGCTTCTCAAGGTGATTTTTCCTCAGATTGTTGATACGAGCGTTTTTCAACATGGCCATTTATTTGGCGGGAATTGGTGATTAGTTGAAATTGAAACTGATGCTTGGAACATGGTAGCTTTTGCAGAGACTTATTGGCCAAATCCTCAGAAAACTGGTGTCTCCTCCTCCCCTCATCCCGCAGCGTGAAGGTTGGGTTCTCGCCTGCTCTGAGGCAGGGCCAGGCTTGGTCCTCTGCCTCCTGCGTTGGGCAAGTGCCCTCATTGCGGCGTCAGGGCTCAGACTCTTCTTGGCTTTGCCGTTCACGTGCATGAGAGTCTGGGTCCTTGAAAGGACAGGGACAGCGTTGGTGCCCGTGTTGCTGTGTGGGAGCGTGTTTTGTAGGGGCTGGGGTGACAAAGGTGGCCAAGCACCACTGTGGCTGAGTCTTCAGCTTGATAAGACCCAAGGCTACACAAGACATCATCTTTATTCATGCACGGTCTTCCATTTGGGGGAAAACTTGAGGGCATTAGGAGCTTTTGGCTTTGTAAGGCAGTTGGGTCCGTAAGTGCTGGGAAGTGTTTCGGAACGTGTCACTCCCTAGGACATCAGCTCTCTGTGGGATTTACTGCAATTACAGAGGCGATGGCTCAACAGGCAAACTGTGAAGGGAGGTTGTGGGGTTAGATGTGTTACTATCTCTTCCTTGCGAGCACCCTGCAGGGTTGTACCAGCACCCACCTGCTCTCCTTTCTATCTAGCAGCTTTCTGTAGGTCGCGATCTCGATCTCCAGGGCCAGCTTGACGTTCATGAGCTCGTGGTACTCGGGGCCATGTCCTGCTTTGCCTTCTGCAGGGATACCTCCAGCTCGGACATTTTGCACTTTGCATCCTTGACAACCACTTCCCCATGCTCCTCAGCTTCAGCAATGGCTCCTTCCAGTTTGCATCTCTGCAGGTGGGAGGTTTTCATTCCTGCCACGTATTTGCATGTGCTTTGAATAGTTCGGAGCTCTTGAATCTGCCTGCCTGTGCCATCTGCCCTTTGTTACATTTTCAAACTCTATAGGCAAACCTCTTAACTCTAGGATAATGCTCTCTGTCTAGCTGAGACTTTGGTGCACGCGTTGTCTTCTCACTGCAGGTCTCTACTGATGGCTTTCAATTATTAGTTGTAGACCGTTTTACTCTGTACTCTGCATTACAGGCAAGTCTTAGAGTTGAGCAGCTGACATGTATTTCATCCAAACTGGCTTTATAGGTCCCTTGCTCTAGTGGAGGAGTTTTGGAAAGCCACAACCTGGGAAATGCGACTGACGCTTTATTGCCTCTGGGCTTTGGTGTTTTCATGTTCTCCTGTCAGTCTCTGAATCACCCGATTCAGCTCCACAATTTCATTCTTTGTGTTAATGAAAGCTGTTGTCGTGTTTGCCAGTGGTTTCTCTCAGTTCCTCATACTGAGGAGAGGGAAAACACAGTGAAAATAAACACCAGAGTGAGGAGCTGAGTCACTAATTAAACCCGTGTGATTCCGGGGCCGCAGTCCCTGACTTTGAGCTTTAAGGCAAAAACTTTTATCACCGGGGAACACAAATGGCTCATTGCCACAGTAGCAGCTCTGTGTTAAGATGTGAACAGCAGATGTATCACACGGAGGGAAAACACACCAGGTGGCTACGGCAGCAAGCTTTGAAAAGCCTATTCAACTCAAATTAGGAAAACTGAAGAAGCAAAATCCTTAGCAGAAGTAGGGGATGACTACTTTTGTGAGTATCCATCATGACTCACCTTGCCGTAGTACCAGGACTCTGCATCAGCCCAGCTTCCTTTGGCAGTGTCGTCATATTGAGTTTTGATGTCAGCGATGACGTCATCCACGTCTAGGCTTCAACTGTTGTCCATTTGTACAGGAACAGAGACATCCCACATGGATACTGGGAGCTGAGTGATTTCCTAGGGGCAGCAGCACAATCAGCTGCACTGGAGGCATTTCCCTTGCAGGTCTCCATGGCGTGGAGACAAGGAGATGAGGTGTGCTCTGACTTCATGCTCACCGCAGAAAACCCAGAAAGAGATTTTCTGGTTTAATCTCTCAGGCTTCTGCCTTCACCATCAAGTTGAAACAGATTCCTTAGGATGTTGCCCATGCAGTGCAAGAGTGAAGTTGCTCCTTTGAAATCTGGAGCAATCAACCGATGTACACATGAAACACCAAAAATCTCTGTGGTCTTTTGTGATGGGTTGTGGGAGCCTAACTCCACAGACCCCTAAAGAGACATGGGGTGGAGGAAAAGGGAGCAGAAAAGGAGAAGCCGTTACCACTTTATACAGACTCCTCAGGCAGTTGGTCTCTTGCGTGAGGGACTCCACCTTGGCTTCCAGCACAGCTTTGTACACACAGGCACAATCCGCATCCCTAAGCGCAGTCAAGGGTTTATGAAATGGAGGAGCAAACTGCTTAATGCCAGCGAGTGATGGGGTTACAAACTCGCAGGGCTGCTCTTTTCAAGGATGTAGATATCGCCATGCTGTTAAATTGTTTTGCTCTCTTACCCTCTTAGGCAGAAGGCAAAAAATCACTAGCCATAGAGAACCGAAGGAAAGATTTTGCCCAGTTGGGTATACAAACGTCTCAAGTTAACAAGCCCAGCTAAAACTGACTCAGCTAAGGTGGGATTCAACTCTTTTAATTAAATCTTCCCAAAAGTTGGCCTTTAGGTCCCTCTAGAGTCTCTCGAGAGTGAGAAGCAGTCTCACCCGCTCTTTCTGGCAATATTGGCTGCTGTTCATACTAAAAGCCCAGAACAAGTGTTTGAGTTTGAAATGCTCTCACCTTTTTGAGCACAACAAGCTTATTCTCTGCACGTGTTAGCCAGTGGCTTTCCTCTTCATACCTGCAAGGAGAAGAAAAAAGATGACTTTGCTTATCGTTATTCAGCTTAAGCTTGAAACCCAGAGGTGAAGCATTCAAAGTATAGTGATTTGTTAGACTGCTGACACAGAAATGAACAACTACAGTCCCAGAATTGGCAAATTGAGGGATAAAATCTTTGAGTTATGCAGTATAGTATAAGGTGAGCGGAGAAGGCATGCCTTTAAAATCTGCCAAACAGCATCTTCTCATAAGGAGGTTCTTCAGAAAAATGTCTTGGTTGTTATTATGCAAAAAGTGCTGAGATAGACTCAACACCAAAGTAGAAGGGGTAAATCAGAGGTAATTCTAAATTAGGTTTCAAGTGATGCAAAAATGGGGCATTAGAGAATCAGCTTCTCTGCATGTGACAGCAAAGTTTGATTGTCCTTTGCAATAAGACCGCTTTACACCACTCTTGGAGCAGGAAAATACCTTCTTGCCCACACTGAAGGCTACTTTTTACTCTTGAGGTGGTGCAAAATGTCCTCCTTGTAAATCCAAACAGGTCCTTACTGCAAAGTCAGGCTGTGAGTTTTGGCTGCTGCTGCTGGCAAGCAGTTTGGTAAATGCATTCCCTGTCTCGGCTGTGCCGGACAGCAGCTTGGTACAGCTCCGCCGCTGTGGTGCACCTTGAGCCGGGCATCTCTCCTCTTGTCTTGTCAGTGAAAAACGCAAATTCGTTACTGAGGGTCTTGATCTGCTCCTTTTCCTGGTACTTCACAGACTGAAGGTTTGGGTCCGTCTCCCGCTTGAGCAGCCGGAGCAGATGCTCGGTGATGGTGACCTTGGCAATGGGTGTGCAGACCCCCAGGGCTCCACCGACCCTGCAGCCAAAGCCAGCACCTCCGTAGCCCAATCCTGTGCTTGAGGGGCTGTAGCCGTATGGCAGTAGGTGACAGCCGCTGGTCACTAGCCTGGGCTCGCAGCCTGCATTGCCACCACGGCTTCTGCTGCCAGAGCAGCCCAGCCTGGGGTACCCTGCAGCACCATCTGCCCGGCGTGAGACTGTGCTGGCAGTGCATCTCTCACACTTCTCGGGATCACAGCAGAGCAAGAGCTGAGTCTCCTCATACCCCCAGCTCCAGAGCAGATACGCCAGGATTGGCAAGATGTCGAGATGAGCTCGAAGGGGAATGAAGGCAGAGGGAGAAGCTGAATGCCGGAGCAGGAGACAATGCACGTGAGTTAACCCGTCCAGAAACCCTCTGCACCACGAAAGCAGGCTTTGGCTGCACAACCAGCCCCAAAAGACCATTTTAAAAGATGTTTATGAGCTTAGGTTGTTTGGTAATATCCCTCTCGTTTCTTTTGCTGAATGGTGACCAGGGCTGCTTTCAAGTGCTCACCTATCGTTGGGTTATAGGCTGCATGTCACATTTAAATGGGAGGGAATCCCTGGTCCCACAAAAACTGCATTTGCAAACCTCCCTTCTTTTATAGTAAGCATGAAAGAGAGAAGCAGAACCGATCTTTTGATGTTTGCAGGGCACTGGGGGTGAGGGAAGGAGCTTTGCTTTGTTTTACATGTGGGAAAAGAAAAATCTGCGTTAAACTCTTGGGAATCTGCTCAGGATCCAAACACTGCGCTGATTTGGTTACATTAGCTTTTAGCCAGAGTTACTCTTTTTGTTACCCTAATTCTATAATTTATTCCTTTTTTTCTTTCATTTGACATCTGTAGTTTCGTTGGCCTCGAGAACAATCTTTTCATTCCCTTGGGACTGTAGGTGAACCCATGCAAGCATATTTTGGTGCTAGGGCTCTGCTGGTCTGTGACTACAAGCAGAAAACAGATGTGGCAAAGCAGGGTGCGAGAGCAGGAGGCAGTTGTGAGGGATTTTCCAGCTCAGACCTTTGCACCATCTGGGAAAAAAGCAGAGGCAAAAGTTGAATAGATTGATGTCATCTCTCAAGCTAACCGTGTGCTTCTCTCCTCCACTGAATGCCCTGGAGAGGGAGTCTGTTGTTTTCCCTGGTTTTGGGGGGACTTTGACTGGGGAACAGCTTACGGGAGAGCTGGGCTGGGTCATTCCTTTCTGGTGAAACTGTTTGACAAACCCCTGTGAATGTAAGTTTGGAGATACATGTATGTACTTATTTTT
>JAAGAY010136707.1:0-42686 GCA_011801015.1 Ardeotis arabs | reverse complement strand
TTGCTTTATTCCATATTGATCATTCCTCCCTACAAACATGGTGTTCAGTGTCAGTTAATCAAATCCTGGTCTGTATTTGTTTTTAGTCACACCTTTGCACGAGAAGTGCCTGTGGCAGTGGCTTGTCTGCTCGCCTGAGCCGATTTGGCCAGGCTGGTGATCAGTCAGTTGTGATTTCTGTATTTGGCAAATCAGTCACAGTATGGCTGTTGTTGAATAGAGAAGATTTAAGATAGCAATATTAGTGGAGGGATTAAAATACTGGCTGAGGATTTGGTGACTCTGAGAAGAACCATGGGGCTCTGTCCCCTTGTAAGCTGGGTCTATCAACCCTAACGTGCTGTTAATGCTGGGTCAGGCTTGGTCTCTTGTCTTCTCATCAAGATACTGAGATCTGACAGCTTGGTACTGTAAGGTATTAATGCCTTCACATCATCAGGGCTCTGCTTGTGTGCTCATCAAAATGCTATAGAGGAATGCCACTCTTTCCAAAGATTCATTAGCATATGCCCGTTTCCTGAGCAACAGCCAGCCCTTACCCACAGGGATACATAACTCCATGTGGTATGGTAGCAGCTGCAGCGTGAGCTGGTGGTAGGGCTTTACCTAAGTGCAAGTGACTCCCCAACAGTCTGTGTGAGATCTGGCTCCTCTCTGTAGGGGTGGCCAGGCACTCAGCCTCAGCCACCCCATCACACTGTCACGGCTCTTCTCTCCCTGCAGAAGGGAGGAGCTGGGCTCAGCTTGTGGTCTGCACAGTCACTGGTCACTGAAGTCAGACTGCTAAAGCAAATGGATGGGCTGTGCACAGGCAGATTGCTCAAAGCAGCAGCAGAGCTCTGTTCCAAGAGTAGCTAACACCCCCCCATCAGCCACAGCCCAGCTGTTGTTCTGTAACTGAGGTCTGATAGCGGATTTCTGGAAAAATACACACTTCCACATCCACTCTCTAGTCATCACTACTTTATGTTAGAAAGCTAAAACCTCCAAGTCTCTAGAAGCCTGACAAGATCTACAAGTGTTTCAAAAATATGAATAAAGGGTTCATTCATAATGCTGAGTAAGCTTCAAGCTTGTACAACTATATGCAGTATGCCTGTTAATTGAGCTATGTGTAAAAAGCACCACACAGCTCCATCAGCTGTACGCATTGTCAAGCCAAATATCCTTTCCCTCCGCAGCTCATGTGGACAAATACCTGCCTGCCCTTTGACTGGGCGTAGCTGCCTCTGCTGTACGGCACATTCATCACTATCTCTTGACATTTGGTTTTCTGAGAATAATGATACTACTTCTCTACTTCCCTTGTGATCAAACCCTGTCCTTGCTATAGAAGCTTGGTCTAGTGAGACACTGTTTTAAGACTCTTGGGTTATTTTCCCACCGTGCCACTATCTGGCTGTATGACAGCAGCACGTCCCTTACGTTCCCTGCTTGCTGGCCCTCACCACAGCAACTGCTCACCTCTGTGAAGAGCAGAAATCTGCAGTAAGGACGCACACAGCCCTGTGGTGGGGCAGCGGAGGGCAGCTGAGAAAACACAGTGTGGGGAGTGCGGGCACGCTGGCTATGTAGATAGCCTCTCATCCTCTCCTTCCCATCTCCCTGTTATTTTTGTCAAAATGGAAACACTGCATTAAGCTGTTTCTGGTTCAGTGAAGGGGCATTTGCTATCCAAAGGCAGACCGTATTTGAATTTTCTTTCAAATGCCTCATTAAATTCTCTCCTTATTTACTGTATGCGTGATTATCCTGATGCTCTTTTACAATATGCATCTTTCTTCTCTGGGGAGGGGCAAAAATAGTAGCCTAGAGCAGCAGATAATGAACTGTGTGGCTGAGCAACCTAAGGTGCCCAGCATGGATGACGTGCGTTATGTGACTGTGGTGATGTTGCTGCAGTGTTGTGCGATATACCATGGACAGTGGGGTTTGGACAGGTTTTCGCCCTCATGGCTCAGATTGCTCTTTCCATTGTCTTCCCACAATTTATCGTTGCACCATTTTCCTAGAGAAAAACAGGGCTTCAGTGCCACTCCAGAATGGCTGAGTAAGTCCTTTTTAGCAGGATGCCAGTACTGATCCTTGGTGTTCAGACAACCCCAGTCACGCTCAGGCCCTGAGAAGCCTGTGTGTGTACTCTGTAGTTGTTGGAATTCAAAGACTTGGACGTGGTAAACCTGTGGGCATCAGGCAGGCACTCCTGTTGTAGTGGCCAGCAGGACCAGGTTACAAATACTCCTCTGCAACAGGTCCTAAATGTTACTACGCTACACCACAGCTACGGTGTGAATAGCTGAGAATGGCATCAGGCAGGTATAGACAAAGTCATCGCTGTGTCAGGAGCCCCCTCACAGCCTCTAGCCATGTGGGGTCTATTGTTTGGTTTGCTTTGTTTTTTTTCAATTGTCAGGGGTCCATTTTTCCCTGGAGTAGGCCTTCTCTGGGACATGTAGTAAATAACCATTGTCCCTCAGCATAAGTACTTAAACTCTCCAGGAGACTTATTTTAAGCAGCTTAAGTGCTAAGTTTAACCACTTTACAGACTTAAGGTTCTGTCCATCCTAGAGTAGCTCTGTGGCCTCAGAATACTTTCTGCTCTGAAGTGTGTCTTTAAACATTGACGTTCAAGGTTTTATTTCAAGGCTTTCCAAAGCAGGGCTGCCCTGGCAGCACAAGAGCATCCTCCACCAGCAATGTACCACTGAGCCTTATTTGCTGGCCGAGATAAAGTCACCAGTAAGAAATTCCATAGCCTCACATTTCTTTCTGGTAGTCAATGAACTGTGTCCAAGTGATTCTGAATAAATCCTATTGAGAGCAAGGTCAGCTGAAGCAACTGCCAGACTCGCCAACCCCTTTTCATATTGCTCATGGGGAGTAAACAGTTATGAACACTTGTTTGGCTCAGCACCAATGGTGCCAGAGCTGCAGCCATGTTGTCTGACTGCGCTGCTTTCTTGGGAGGAGCTCACACTTCGACTTGCTCTGTCCACAGCTCATCAGCGATGGCAGCGTGGTGTATGCAGAAGCCCTCTGGGACCATGTCACGATGGATGACCAAGAGCTCGGATTCAAGGCTGGTGATGTCATTGAAGTAATGGATGCTACCAACAAGGAGTGGTGGTGGGGGAGGATTCTGGACAGCGAAGGCTGGTTTCCAGCCAGCTTTGTACGGGTAAGAGCCTGATGTTTCTTTATGCCTCTCCATTAGCACCAAGTGTTTGTTCTTTTTCTTCAGGTTTAGTGTTCTGTAGTGACTCCTGAGCACTTTCACTACTAGAGATAGTTGGTTCAACATCTTGTTACTATTCCTCTACATGTGGCTACAGTACATTAGGGTCTCTCAGCTGAACGGCCCCCCGTGTGGAGAAATCCCTTCTTTACATGAGTAAATCAGGGCAAGGGTGGTTCAGTTCCAGACTCTGGAGCTAAGCTGAGCTGCGCCAGCTAAGGAGCTGCCCTGTGTGGTGGTTTGCGGCCTGGGCTCCTGCTTACCCATCTGTATATTGGCTAGTTTGTGCCCAAGCACACCGCATCTCCTTCCAAGAGTGAGCAACAAATCCTCTCCTAGAGGAATCCCAGATGCAGCTGGTAGAGTCAGCATTCTGGTGTCCACTACAGACAGTATGGATAAGCATGGCATCAAAGTTAGCTTTCTCCATCTGGTGCTAGGTCCAGTGCAATGCCACATCCCAAAGCATGCAGCCGCCTGACTCACGCACGCACCTTCTCTTAGCCCTGGAGTTTTAAAAACATCAGGCTGCTGGGCTACCACGCAGCACTGTATTCCAGACATTTAATAATGGAATGTCTTGGAGGTCATGTGGGACAACTGATGGGGGAGGGGATATGAAACACTTGAGGCGTGTGGGCCAAGGCTCTCCCCTGGTGCAAGCTACAAAGACCACACAGAAATAGCTGTACAGAACAGGCCAGTCCGTCCCAGCTCTATACTCAGAGGCTGGAATAATTTCCAACAGAGCATTCTGAAACACATCCGAATTCTCTCTGCAAGCTGGGAATAAAACAAGAGTCTGGGTAACTGTGCACTCCTTTCCTGCTGTGAGGAGAAAGGCTTTTTTCCTTTCTTTGGGCTGTGACTGTTGGTGTGCATGCCTGACTCTGCTTTTGCCACTTCAGTGCAGGCTCCTCTGTACTGCAAAGCCCATCAGGTGCCTAAGGGCAGAGATTCTCAGCCCTTTAGCTCTTTATCTAGGTCACTTGAGATCACAAGTGACCCAAAACCAGGTGAAGCATGAAAGAAGGTGATATGAGGTGATCCTATGTCTGTAGCAAAAGTCCTTGGCGAAGTGGGGCAGATAGTGCGATAAAAGTTTTCAAATACTTTGTTATAGATTGTGGGAGACAATCTCAGCTGGGTAACTGTTCCGAATGGCAGGTGTTTTTGCAAGTAAGATTGCTAGGACCAAACTCTCAGCACTGGTGGGGATGGAACTGTTTTTTTCGCAGTCAGAACACAGGCCTTTTTTTTTGCCTTTCATAAGTTGAATTGTTGTCCTGTCTGGCAAAAACCGGTGATAGTACTTCAGGGGAAAGCAGACTAGTGCTAGTCATTAGGGATGCAAAGAACAAGTCCTTTTAGCACAGTAATTATAACACTTACCCAAGCATCTGAGTGAAGAGTTCCTACTAATTATGACTAGATCTGAAGCTCCTGCTGGGAAGGCTGGTGTGTTTGCGGACTTGGATTAATCTGCAGGTGCCTCTGTTACCCCACACAAGTTTCAGGCCAAGGTCTGAGTTTAAGGCTAGCCAATGTTGTTCTGCTCACAGTGAAGGAAAACCAAGACTGCACATCTTGAGGGCTTCACCAGCTGTAAACAGTGAGTAAATGTAGTCTATGCCTATGTTGACAAAGGATGAGTATGCACAACTTTTTATACATAGATATATGTGGATCAAGTGGTAAGTAATCCTGCCTAGAAGAAACTATGTTAAAAGTTTAAAGCAGTTCTGTGTCATTGTACTGTATGTATGCATGTTCTTACTTCAGTGTTTTTCACTTCTTCTCTGTGCTGAGTTGTGTACAAAATATTCCCATGGGCGCTCTTAAGAGCTACAATACTACTACATAAAAGAAAGCTCACAAGTGAAATGCACCAATAATTGCCTGCTCTTAACAAAGGTTACTGTGCTGTTGCTGGCAGTACAGACTCGGTAGGGCCCCAGCCTACAAAACGCCGGTCTTTTTCTCTGCTCAAGCTGTGCTGCCATCTGATGGGCGCTATGAAGGAACCACGAGTTTCACACACAGCCCTGTAATGTAATGGCACTCCTTACCACATTATATGCCCACTGGCATATGTATCTGCTTTTATAATAACAATAAATGATCTTTAAATAATATTGGGGAAGCAGATACTGAGAGGCCATCTGTTATTTATAGTATAAGAACAACAATAAAGCTGTATTAAAAAGCAACTGTTTACTGGTTTCCCCCCTCCCTCCCTAAGCACCCCTTCACCAGTACCTAAGCAGATTCCACTTGATAAACGATTTCCTGTCCTGATTTTGTATGTATTCTTCCCGGAGGACTCCATATTGTTCCTGTGACTTCTGTCCACAAAAGATGCCTGCTTAAAACCACCCACGTCACACAGCAGGAGCAGCTGTCATGTGGCTTGAAAGCACCCTCCCAAAACTGACTCTGGCCTTAGCTTCCCCAAGCGGAAAATATGTTTACAAGTGATGTACCCAGAGCAGCCCTGTTCACTCCTTGTCCTAGCTCAATCTTTGCCTGCCATTCGATCAACTGCCCCAAACTTCTTTTTCTTGGAAGAGTCATGTTCAGCAATACAAATGGTGAACATCTTTTGTGTCTGGCACAGCTCCGAGTAAACCAGGATGAGCCCATGGAAGATTATCCCCTGAAGGTAGAGGGTGGCAAAGAGGACGACTCCAGCAGTGGCACCCGCCGCTTTGGGATGGGGCAGACCACCAAAGATCAAATGAGGACCAACGTCATCAATGAAATCATAAGCACAGAGAGAGACTACATCAAGCACCTGAAGGACATTTGTGAGGTAATGGAATAAAAGGGGAAGTGAATGTAAGAACTTGTCTGAAGGATAACAGAGTATGTCCCATTCTTGCCCAGAGAGTGACACTAAGCTGGTAATTTTTCTTTTCTGAAAATGAGACTGTATTTCCATCAGAGCCTGCTCTGCAAAATGGCACTGCATGCTCAGAAAACAGAAGACAATTCATTACAGCAATATCCCAAATGCCTCTGTATTTGGAGCACCCACTTGGGCTCTGATTAAATTGAATTAATTGAATTTCCCAAGCCAGAGAAAAATAAATGTCTAGCATCACTGTCGTCTTTAATAGATGTTCTGAGGTAATATAATCAGCAGCTCCAGCCTGCAGGCAAGTCATGCTCAGATCAAAACAACTGGGGGATGTTCAGCCAATTAGGTCTTTCCCTTGCAGATATACCAAGTACTGCGACACCTCTTCCAGAAGAGACACGGTGTCATACACACTGGGGCAAATGAAGGTACTTTGGTATTGCTGGTATTTGGTATTATCTTTTTTTCTGTTGATAAAGAGTTTAGCAGGAACACAGTTCTTCACTGAAATGACACAATAATGCCTTCCAGGACAGCCAGCTGGGGCAAAGCAGCACACATGTAACAAACCAGCCTTTCCTCCTGCAGTGTCCCGCCATGTTCTTTGTGCCCTCCTTCTCCCCTGGGTTGACCAGGCATTTCCTAACACCAGATCCAAACCGGATCCACAACTGGATTTAATTGGCCTAAACTTATGGTGGCTCAGTACTGGGTCAGAACACCCCATAGTCTGTAGGCAAAGGTGTTTTTAACAGGAGAGAAAGCAGCTCTGGGACTCCTTCAAGAGTGGATTACAGTATTGTTTAAGGCAGTGATGTAACTCTGGCTTGGTTTCTATTTCTACCGTATTTTGGGTGGTTTTAGAGGAAATAATAGCTAAAACATGGACGCGCCTGTGCAGGAAGAGGGTACAAGAACCTGGTGTGCAACTCACTACAGTCCATGAGGTTTTCTGTTGATAACCAAAGGCTACAGAGCAAATGCCCAGGGAGCTTTCCAATTTGCTTTCCTCCTAGGGTTACATTAAGCAGTGCCGCAAAAGAGCTGACATGTTTACAGAAGAGCAGCTGAAGACAATCTTTGGGAATATTGAGGATATCTACAGGTGCCAGAAGAAATTTGTTAAAGCACTTGAGAAGAAATTCAACAAAGACCACCCACATTTGAGTGAGGTTGGCTCATGCTTCTTGGAATATGTAAGTAAATTCAGCTTCATGGGAAAGGGGGAGCTGAGCATGGATTAAGCCAGATGATTTAGAAACTGATCTGACAGAACTGAAGCTGTGTTTAAAAAAAACCAACCCAACCAAATTAAACACCGCCACCCCTGTTACCCACCTCCCCACCAAAGACCCTCTAGCTCTTGTGGCTGTGGAAAGCACATTTTCAAAGTGCCTCAGCTTGTGAGGGCTATGCTCCCTGCCAGGCCACGCTACTTTAGGCACAAACGTAGGAAGATTACAAGATCTCAAGCTCAACCTGAGTTTACAGCTATGGTTATTTCAGGTCAGTGCAGGATCAGCAACTGCTGATCCGGTCATTACAAACATTCAGCTGAGCACAGGCCAGAATACAGGGAAATGTCTCCGGTCGCTCAGATAAGCTGCACGTGCTGTAACTTGCAATATACCCTGCCCACCCCCGGCTTTAGGTCTCTGGGGTAACACAAATGACCAACAGTCCCATGTGACACAGGAGTAGGGTCTGCACAGGGAACTCACGCACAGCAGTCTGAGCCAGCCCATCACCCTAAAGAACACGCACAGTAAATCCCTTAATTTCCCTTGCAGCAAACGGAATTTCAGATATACTCGGAATACTGCAACAACCACCCCAACGCCTGCATGGAGCTGTCCCGCCTCACCAAAGTTAACAAGTACGTCTACTTCTTTGAAGCCTGCCGCCTGCTGCAGAAGATGATTGACATCTCTCTGGATGGGTTTCTGCTGACTCCTGTGCAGAAAATCTGCAAATATCCACTGCAACTGGCTGAACTGCTCAAATACACCAACCCCCAACACAGGTAGGTCAGCACAGTAGGAGGGGAGGAACGAGCTTCGTCCCATGGAAATGGACTAATGCAGAATCATATGTTGAGGGGAGCTTGCCAAGAGCAGCTGATACCACTATTCTTCTGTGTTACTTCATAGAAATTAGGGGAAAAAAAAAAAAAGTATTTTTTATCGAATACATCATTTTCCATTACAGTAGCACTGGGCTTTCCTGTCTGTTACAGACCTGGAGCTGCAAGGTCCACCTCATAATGGTACTTTCCTATTTTATTTGGCGCACGTATCTGTCATACCAGCACACATATGCTTTGGAGCTAAATGTTTCCAGTGGTGGTGGCGGCGTTGAAAACTTTTCTCCAAAAGCACTGGTTGAATATACTCTAAAATGTCCATGTACCTACAGCATGGCACGTCAGGGCTGAGTGGTAGTCATGAATTTTGCCCAGTGCTTCCCCAGTGGGAAGCCCTGGCCCACAGCAGTCCAGCCGTGCACACTCAGTGCCTCTTTAGCAGCGGCTCAGAAGCCTCCAAATCCACTGCTCTGTTTCAGGGTGAAGGCACTGCCTTCGGCTCAAATAACTGTGTCACTTAATCAGGCATCTGAAATAATTAGCTACAGAAATAAAACATGAAAAAATCTGTTTTAAAGAAAAGTGTTGATATTGGTCCATTGTGGCTTGACTTAATTTTGCCTTATTACAGCACTGCTATTTCTCAGAATGGTTTTAAGCATGTCTTATTGTATCTATAAGCATGTTGTTCTGAAGCTGACCTCTTAACAGAAAGCTCCTTAATGCAGTACACTGATGTTTTGAAAATAGCATTAGAGACGAGTTGTACAGAACAACTCCTTCCTGGCTACTCTCAACTCAGCAGAAGCAGCTCGTGGCAGCAGATGGTGTGTGTGGGAGAGCAGATCAGTTTCTGTCCTACTGTACCAGATAAACCATTGGCTCCTATTTGAAATGAAGCCAGTTATTACTGAACTGCCTTACCTAAGCATGATAGAATCAGTCCCTATATGAAAACAGTGCCATTATTAATACATTGTATTATGTTGCGTAAAAAAACCTCGAGGCTTGGAAAGACTTTGGAGATTCTTCCAGCAACTTGTATTTACACCTCTGTGGGTGAATTTGATTGTTTACTCCTCTCCCTTCCACAAATTGGGACTGGATTTGTTACAATACTATAATCTGTGCCTCAAAAACCAGTATGTGGCTGAAAAGCTGCCCACAGAAGCGTGTACCTCCTATGTCCAGTATAAAACAGCTGGGATAACTGCAAGTGAAACTCCTGTTTCCTGCTCTCCAGCCCTAGGCCATGCTACCCTGCACCTCTGGAGTGTAGGAACAATAAGCACATGTCATTTTGTCAAGCCTAACACCTCTGCCCTACTCTAGGGATTTTAAAGATGTCGAAGCTGCCTTAAATGCCATGAAGAATGTTGCTCGGCTCATCAATGAGAGAAAGCGGCGGCTGGAGAACATTGACAAAATTGCTCAGTGGCAGAGTTCAATAGAAGACTGGGAGGTAAGAGACTTATTTTTCTCCATGAATTGAATGTTCTGTGTTGCCCCTTTCCCCTTCCTCCAACAGCTTCTGCTTACAGTCGGATTTTCCTAAGGATACTATCTGCCACCTGCCTCAGTTCTGCTGCCCCTCTTCGTGTGTTTTATTTTTATTTAAACAGATGTGATCTTCTTTTAGTACAACTGAAAAGGTCTAGCACATAACTCAGGTAGACCAGCTGCCTTTGTATATTCCCTGGGATTTTTGCTTCCCCATTTTCCTTGCAGCATAAAATTAGCATGTGGATTGGTGACATCCTATTATTTTCCTCTTGGCCTCCATTTTATCTTGAGTGATTTCAAACTCTCAAGATGGGCAGAATTGGCTTAATAGGCCACTTTACTCTTGCATAAAGGCAAGCTCCATACAGCAACAAAGGAAGCAAAGGTTCCCTGTAGAGTCAATTAAAAAAATTGCTAAGTAAAAGAAAGAAAACTACTAATTTTCTAAATCCTAGACTCAATAAAATCATACTGTCTCCCACCCCAAGGATGTTAGGATGGATTCTCAGCTCTCTGCTGATATGCCTCCTTTAGTGTCAGGGATAGATCAGCTGTCCTGAGCAGACTCCCTGGAAAAAGAGATTTTTTTTTTTTTTTCATTTAACACACTGTATTTCTTATGAAATTCAGTTCCCATTCCCTGGGTGCCAAGGGCATAGTGTCTCTCTGATGTGACAAGGACTGTCCTGCAGCACAGAGGCTCCCTCTCATTCCCAGGAGTTTTGTCAGCAGGAATTCAGGCCACACAGGCCCCTCAGCCAGGCTGAGGTTCGCCTACAAGACTACAGGCGTATTTCTCCTGCCCTGTTTTCAGATGGCTGAGACCAACCTGTTCCTTGTGCTGTTCTCAGGGTGAAGATGTCCTAGTCAGAAGCTCGGAACTCATCTATTCCGGGGAATTAACCAAAATCTCCCACCCTCAAGCCAAGAGCCAACAGAGAATGTTCTTCCTCTTTGATCACCAGCTTGTCTGCTGCAAGAAGGTAAGGTAACCTCCCTAGCCAGGCACAAATGCTATCTACTACAACGCTGACAAATTTGAGTGCGCTCGCTCTCTACCCCTTTGTTTCCTTAATACTTACTGGCATCTTATGTGCTTTGGCACAGAGATTTTTTTAATGTGCATGTGTTAGTCTTTTCTCTGATGTCCTGATGTGTTCTGTGCACCTGGCCTCAGCAATAAGCTACTGGCCTAATTCTTATTGCAAGAGAGGAAAGCATTGCACTGCTTCAAGGGTTAGTGTATGGATTTATTTTACACAACTCATGTATAAGCGTTGTCACCCATTTTCCTTTAAACACGTGTTGATTTTTTTTTTTTTAACTGCACTACCATATTCAGAAGGTAACTGCAGCTTTGCTGAAGAGCTGTGGCCTTGCCAGTCAGTAAGGCCACATTAACATCATATGTAAGTACAGCCCATGCTATTTTTCATAACCTAAGTAATAAAAGAGATCATCCTTCATAGAGCAAATGAAAGGTATCTTCCATTGGAATTTCAGAGCTGAGCATGCCAATTTTTTTTTTTTTTTCCATAATCCATGGCATACAGGTAGCTCCAGGTAACTTAGGCATGAGACCTTCACTGTTTTATGACTGCTTTCAAATTTACTTTCATTGTCAACACAAAAAAAAACCCAAAAGCCAATTACATTTTTTGGCTTTTAACTGGGCCTGTAGGATTTAAACACTATTTTCTGACATTGGTTTAATGAGGATTTGGGATCATGTGTACTAACACAAGCTTGCTTCTCATGCAGAGCTCTTCAGGGCAGCTGATATCCCACAGCAGATGCCAGCCTATCCTGACCACACCACTAGAAGAAACGGTGTGATTTCCCTCACTGCCAATGGTGTCAACAGAAGCTTAGCACTCCGCAATTCCATAAACTCAAATCCAGTACAATTTTTTTTCTTACAGGACTGTCAAGAAGATTAAATACTCCATCATATCAAAGAAAATACAAGTTTAAGGAAGGGATAGGAAGCTGTAACATCTGTATAAAGCTGTGTGATCTCTCTTACAGGACCTTCTGCGGCGGGACATCTTATATTATAAGAGTCGGATCAACATGGATGATATGGAAATACTGGACGTAGAAGATGGGAAGGACAAGGACTTCAGTATCAGTGTGAAAAATGCATTTAAGCTGCACTGCCAAGACACTGAGGAAGTCCACTTATTCTGTGCAAAAAAGCCTGAGCAGAAACAGCGCTGGCTGAAGGCATTTGAGAATGAAAGGAGCCAGGTTCAGCTCGACCAGGAGACAGGTATGGAGAGAGTAATGGTGTGGAGCAGGGGTGGTGGTTTGCTTTTTGTTGGTGGTTTTTTGTTTTTTTTTTTTCTCCTCCTTTTCTTCTTTTTTTAACCCCTAGCCAATGCATAGGAGTGAAAGCCAATCCATGCTCCTGTTCAACTCGGGACTGCTAAATTGCACATTCTGAATGCATCTGTGTAATTGGAAAAAAAAAACAAAACCAAAACCAAACAACCCTGAGCAGACACTGCAGTATGACCTCAGGGAGGCCGAGGTGTCTTTATTGAGTTCAGGAAGGGCTGACAAAATGGTCAATGCATGACATACAGCTTCCATTATTTTGCAGTAAAATGCGAGTGCCCAGTTTGGCACTATCTATACAAAACATGTTCAGTCAAGAGTTCTCATTGTGAAGAGAGGGTTTTCATTGCTTTGTCCAGATCCTGCTTAAATCAGACATGTGTGATCTAATGAGATCTGAACCACAGCTGGTCTGGACTCGTTTCTTCACCCAGCAAAGTGTATGGGGGGAAGGACAGGCAGTAAACCTTGCATGAGAAGTAGGGAAGAGTTGTGCAGCACAGCACAGGCTGAGGGGGGCAGTACATTCCCCTTCCAGCTTTGGGAGTAATTTTAGCTTGTGACCTTTCACCTCAGGCATTTTCCTACCCCCATATTTCCCTTCCTGTATATGCCCGTGTCTTCCCATGCAATACAAAATGATGAGCTGCTGCTGACAAACTGTATTTTATCTTCAAGGGTTTTCAATCACAGAGGTGCAGAAAAAGCAGGCAATGCTGAATGCCAGCAAGCATCACACTGGGAAGCCGAAGGGTGAGTCACACCTGAACACATAAACACTGCTAGAACTGGAGGTGGGGGGGGGGTGGTTCTACATTTACTACATGGGAATAGTTTCGATGAAGTGGCAGTAACAAACTCTTGGGGAGGCCAGATGGTGAGCTCTGAGGTGACAATCTGCAGAATAGCCAGACAGCTGGAGTCAGGAAACTATTCTGAATTACAGGAGGGCTGCTTTGTACCCACTTGCTGAGCACTGTGCCAGAAACCACAGTTAGGTACAAGCAGGCAGCTTCTGTTCAAAGCCTCGCCCTAGAAGCCAGGCTCCCCAAGCAGTATGGCATTCCCTTTGTGAAAAGACAAGATGAAGATTTTTAGTAATCCCCATGGTGCAGGGGGGTCACCACGGTCACTGGAGCCAGGGACTCTTCCTGCCTGGCAGTTGCGCCTGTAGAAAATGCTTTGAAACCTGTGATTCTGGCAGAATGCCAGGGATAGGTACTGTGCTTATTGGCAGAGCTGTTTGTTTGTTAAAACTTTAAGAGACAAGGAAGATTTAGCGGCAGCCAAGAGAATGTGAACTCAAGCAACAGAAAGGAAGGATCCTGCGCCCACAGCACTGTCAGCTGTCATGCTACCACCCCTCTTTATACCCAGAGGAACAGATGTCACTTGCTTTCCTCTGGACCCACTGAAAGGCAACCACTTCCTCCTGGTGGTACCAGCCAGCAGTTAAATCCCAGCTAACTCTCCAGTAAGAAAGCTTGGCTAAATTTCAAAATAAGTCAGAAGTAACATTTGGCTGCAAACAGAGGGAAGTTTGGATGGAGGCCAGACCTCTCTAACAGAGCAAAGCCCTAGGGGTGAAGCATTACAGGAGACCCCCACAAGCCCGCCCTCTCTGCAGGATAGGCACTGGCCATTACCACTCAGAATACCAGTGCAGAAGTTGTAACAGGCAACAGAGGCACATGGACATCTGCTTTTTCTCCCAAAACAACCAAAGGCACCAGTTAAGTTTGTGACTAATGACAAGCTACAGCTATTTAACCCTGCTGTCATGTTGACAGAACACCCGTCAGTTATGCTTCACACTTTTGGGACTTCAACTGCATCAACTCTAATCCTGAAAAGCAGTGCTGAAACTAAGGGTAATACAAAGACAAACCTAATTCACTTACCTGTGGCTTTAACAGGGACTGGGCAGGGGGTGAGGAAGGGAGCTGTGCACAACTAACATGCTTCCTCCTCTCCTCATCACAGCTGTCACCAGGCCATACTACGACTTTCTGATGCGTCAGAAGCATCCCACCCTGCCTACTACGCTCCCTCAGCAGCAAGTCTTCATGCTGGCAGAGCCCAAGCGCAAGCCCTCGAACTTCTGGCAGAACATCAGCAGGCTGACGCCCTTCCGAAAATAAGGGCAGCCCCATGTTTGTGCCTGAACCTTTCTGAGAAAGCACTTTATCTGTCAGTCCTGGAGATGGAGCCCAGGTTGTCCCAGTCCTTTGTTTACAGAGGATGGCACATGAGCTCCTGCCTGCCCTAGTTATTCTGTAGACCGACTGACCACGCTGGCTCTGAGTTGAGACACTGCGTGTGTGCTTGCACACACGTGTGCATTTGTGCCAGTCCCACTGAGCCAGCCTTGCACAGCACCCAAGAAGCAAAATTCCAGGAAGAGATCATAGGAGGAAGCCTGGCGTTTCATCTGAAAAGCTTCTGCTTGTCAGCTGTACTCTGACTCACTCCTGCATGCTGTGAACACTGCTGCTGTCTGGCAGCTGTCAGAGAGGGGACAGCAGCTGATAGACCTGCCAGCTCTGTGTCTGCTGACATGCTCAGACCAACAGTTCAGAGTCACTGACATGATACATTTTCCATGGAGGGATAAACCCTTCTGCTCTCAGCCCACCCCCACTCCCACGTTTCTCAAAGACATGCTCCTCCTACACACGTCTAATTCAGTTAGCCTTTGCGAGCACTCAGACAAGAGAACAGTGAGTATTGCACTGTGACCTTTTTCTTTCATTTAGTTCAACACCACTGATGAACTATATAGTACGTGAAACTGTGCCAATCAACCTGCAGCATGAATAAAGTTCAAGAATTTCTCTAGTGGGTTTAAGTTACATAACTTAGAGAAAAATGTGCCTAATACCATACTCAATTCCTTAGATTCTTGTCTGTCACCATCATTCTGCCATATTTCCTGGCCAATGAAAATGCTCATTGTTTATAATGTGTTTATTTATGGTACAAATCAGAACTGTGTATTTTGTAAGTCTGTAATTGTTCCTGTCAGATGTTGTTAACCTGCTGCCTGTTTTGTGTTTTGGTTTTTTTTTTTTTAAGAAAGGTCAATATTTGCTCCCCACTTCAACTGAAAGACTAAAACCAGAGTTGTTATGCAAACTCAGAGTATTACTACAAGTTTCTGACACCTTTAAAAAATGGACAGACACTTTTAAAAGGCCTGAATTTGGCATTAAAAGCCTCACTTTAAGTACCGAAGTTTCAAACTGTGGCCAAAAAGAATTAATTTAAATGCTGGTTAGCAAAAGGAAAGATTTGCCTTACCACCGAGAGAGTTAGAAGCCATACTGCCTGAATTCCTTAGGTTAGGAGACATTCTGTGACATCGGAAGGAAGACACCTGCTTATTCCAACACTAGGCTAGTGTGAGCGAGCATTAATGGTCTGCAGAGCTCAAAAGTAAGTCCAGTGTTTGTTGATGCTGTAGCTGACCAAAGTCTGGTCATCCAGGGATATCTGAATTCAGTAGCACGTACAAAGTCATTCTTGCACTATATCTTCCCCCCCCCCGCCAGACCAGGGGCAACATTTAATTTCATAAAGAAACTTGTAAAAGTGACTCTCAGCCTGTGTTTGTCTCCAACATGTCTATCTGTGTGATCTTGGTCCTCTTCAACGTCACTATAGAGATTCTGCTCATGCGACTTGCTTAAAAAGAAAAAAAACAAACCACAAACCAACTGACCACTAATCAGTAGAAATAATGCTAGAAGGTTACCCTCAACAAAACAAAACCATCCTTTGGATGGGAGACCTGTGAAGTAGCAGCCATAGCCGAGGCATGCTGGTCATTTAGAACACGGATTAAGGTTAGCAAGTCATCAACAAACACCCACATTCCTGCCAGTTACTTAAATGGAAAACCTATCTAGGAAACAGTTTAAAAAAAAAAAAAAAGCAACTTTGGAATTAAAGATGAACAGCAAAAAAAAAACAAGAAGGAAGAACGAAACATACTTGAAAGAGAATGCAGCTGCTCCTCCTGGCACCTGCAGCCTTGCTCCCCTGGTCCCTCTTCCTGAGAAAACACACAACCCCATTCTTTTATCCTAGGCAGAACTGGAGGTGTCATCACCATTCAATATGGTCCTACAGAGAAGAGTGACTAAAACACCTCCTCTTCCTCCCTGCAAACTTCCCTCATGCAGAAGCACTCCTCCCTTGTGCACCCCTTCAACACCACTGCCCCTCCCCAGCATGTCTCTCACTGACAGGCAGCAGGTGGGAAAACAAGCCAGCAGGCCACTGCAGCAATGGCCTTCAAGCACTGCACAAACAGATGTGGTTCATTAAAACTGGGAGGGGAAGAAGAAAACCAACAGCACAATCAACCTTCATTTGTGCATTACATCTGCATTATCAGCTTTACAGTGCTCAGCACTGCCCCCTTCACTCCCTTGCCTTTTCAACCCATACACCTTCCCAAAGCCCTGTCTGAGCTCCCCTCATGGGCCACAGCACCGTGGCAGCCTAAGCTTTAGCAGCCAACATGACAGTAGTGTCAGGTTGGGGGGGGTTGCGGTTTGATTGTTTTTTTGTTTTTTTTTTTTTTGGACAGTTAGACACCTCAATCTGAACCATGAACCAGAACATTCTCTCCACTTGAGAGACCAGTGTCAATGCTTGAGAGAGGGGGCTGGAGGACCTTGACTGACTTAAATGAACTACTTTTACTTACTCTTTGCGAAGTACAGAACTTACTAACAGTGACAGATTCCCACTCGCCACTTCACCTGCAGCCCCTGTTCCCACAGCTACACCTGTAATGCCTTTTTACAAGAAGACTTCCCCCTTCACCCTGTCTGCAAGCTTGCGCCTTTGTCCACACTCTCTCTCTGCCCCCCCATTTTACCCTTCAGGGGACCCACCCAGTACTTGCTGCCCAACTAAGCCCTAAGCTTAAGCCTAAGATGCTGCTGCCTGCCCCCTGAGCCACGCAAGTCCCATGGGACATCATATGCTGGCTTACTTGACTTACCCTTGCTGCACTGCCACAGCCACAACAGGGCACATCACAGCCAGCAGCCCTCAGTAACAGAAGCCAATTGTTACTTTTGTGTTTATCATCCTAAGTGTCTGTACCCTCCTTTCCTTATCCATGATATGTTTGTTTTGATTGGCCAGGAAGAAGAAAAAAGAAAAAAAGAAAAAGAAAAAAAAAAAAATAATCTGTTGCCATTGAAATGCTCACTCCCCAGTAAGTGGGGGAGGAATGCTGGATTGGACAGTGAACCTAGGCTGGAAGGGACCTTGGGACAATTCCTCTCCCCAGCAAAACCAACTGTGAAGCTACATCAGCTTCTTCATGGTCTTATCCAGTTGCTATATGACTGTCCTCAAGCATGGAGATTTCCCCAAAACCCTCTTTAGGTCCCTGTTCCATACCTCACTGTCCCCATTATGAGGAAAAAAAACCAAAACAAACAAAACCAAACATGTTGTTGTTCTATCTATTCAGTTTCCCTTGCTGCAACTTCTGATCTATTTGTATGTTGCTTTATACACTCAGCTCTACACCTACACAGAGGCCACTCCAGTACAAATCCTGACCTATTCTACTGCTTGAAATGGGGTGACAGTGGCACAGTACCCTAAAGTGTAGCAGCTTTGAAGGGCAATAAAAAAAAAATGCCCATCATCTCCATGCTAAAACAACAACACACATACATAAGAATTGGCTACTATTATCTGAGTAGCGCTACTCTGAACAGTAAATACGCATTAAGTTGTTTGTTTAAATAATTATTCGACTATTTATCATCTCTTCCCAAACTTCCTATCTGACCAGTGCACCCAATTATGGAGAGATTTTTTTTTTTTTTTTTTTTTTTTTTTTTTTTTTAAAAATCCTTCTAAGTGCCAAAACAGACTTCTCTGGCTAAACAGTATAGCAGTTGATGAAAAGAAGTTCTCTATTTCTGGTAGAGAGAAGTACTTGACTGCTTATTGTATAAAGTGTCAGCTGGGATTCTAGTCTTGCAAGAAACATTTGGAGCTAGGATCTGATCCCCTAAGCAAGGCTGAAATCAGGTATAAGTAATTGCTGATCACACTGAAAGTGGTGGACACCTTGTAACACAGTAGGTGGAGTTACAGCAGTGACACTGATGAACAGGTAAGAATCAAACTGACTTTGCTCAACACACCTACCTACGCACCGGCATCTCAACAGATGACTTACTTTGTAAACTGAAGAGAATTTCATCAAGAATTGCCATCCTTTATTTTCTACCAGCACTACTTCCTGATTCTTTAACAACAAAACCTATTATTTCCTGAATAAACTGTGTATCAGATCATGTGTAACCTCCACTGGTTTAACTTATTAGACACTCAAAAGTCATCTCATCTCCTAAGTCAGTCACTGATTAAATGGTAAAATGTACATGTGTGAGTACTAACAGATGAACCAACACTGATTTTCCCTTCTCTTCCCCTGGCATCCAGACTTTGAATGAAGTTACTCACATTGTATTGTCAATTAAGATTATCACGGAGAATGGACGTGTAGGACAGAAAGCATTCATGTACACATTATGTAGATTCACAAGGTCATCATCTAAACTCATAATGAAGATGTTTTCTGGCATATGCACAACAGGTCAAACACAGCTTCTGTCAAGCTTTCTGAGTTTCACAGACAACACAATCTTACCAGATTCACAAGATGAATCCATTGGAAGCATGAATCAGCAGAAATGCGAGACTTCAGCACTCACTCCTCGTCCTCTGGAAACGAACTTTCTACATGGCCAGAAGTGCAGATTTTCATGCAAAACAAACTGAAGCTCCTGCCACAAGTCTGAATGGCACCAGTCATTCTGGATTTCAGGGTAGAATCTAACCAGCTACTAAGAAAAATACTTCTACATTGAGTTACAGAAAGAGGACAAAAATATTTGATCCAGGGGTGGTTTGGGGTTTTTCTAGGGGTTTTGGCTGCATCTGTTCCTCTCCTTCTGTAGCTATCCATTTAGGAAACTTCTTGTGAAAAACCGCCATGTTTCTTAATGAGTAAAAGTTGCCCTGATTTCTCTTGGACAAGTAAGACAGACTTAGGTAAAGCACGTGACCTAATCAGAAGACTGATTTGCTGAAGCTACCAGTAAAATAAAGAGAACCAGTGGCTGCTAAATAATCTAGTTTCTGCTCCAATTAAAAAAAAATTTAAAAATATGTATTTTGAACTCTATTAGTTTGGAATAACCGAGTCAGAAAAGGTGAGTGTATACACTAGAAAAATGCCTGTGCTTCAAGTTTTGATAGCATCAACAGCAGTACAAACTGTCTTTGTACTAAATCAAAATAACAATAGATAATTTCCCATGAAGCAGCCTTTAAGATCTTTTCTGTTTTGTCCTTTACCTGAAGAACAGTGGCGTGCAGGGTAGGGAAGAGTCCCATTTCTGTCTGGCCTAGTCCATCGCCTCACTGCTATACACTGCTGTTCATTCCAGCTGCCCAGGATACTGCTCTGCAAAACCAGCACACTAGTCTGTCATCCAGAAGCCCACGATGTGCAGACTGTCTGCATCTGGATGTCCAAACAGTCAGGCTTTCCTGTCATTGATTGGGACAAAAAAATTGTGAGTCATCCACACATAACAGACATCTTCAGCTTCAGACTGAAAATGCAACTTTTCTTGGGATGCCAGAATGACAGAAATTAGCTTTTTTTAATAAAAAGGCCTTTCATCTTTTGCAATATATGAAGAAGTATCAGGCTCTGTGCTCCTCCAAATTTACTGCAGCGGAAGCATATTCTTTATGTAACAGCAGAATAAAATAGATCAGTCTTGTCACCGATTTTTAAATATTGGTATTTTGAACAAGTATTGTACCACTTGCTACACAGACTGCTTAAAAACTTTGTCAGCACCTGTGAGGTGGTATAGCTTTCAGCAAGGGCTGATTTCTTATTTTACTGTTATTACTTCAGTTGTTTTCAATTCTCCTGTCAAGTTTTGCCATGTACCTGCTGATGAGGGTTATGGCATTGCAATACCTGTTTAGAGAGCACATACAGTAGTACAGTAATTCTTAAAGCTTTACAGATGGAACTGTTCACACTTCATTTGACTGCTGGAGCCTCAGCCTGTACCTGCTGCTACTCAAGTTTTCTACTAAAGCTAGGAGGACGTGTCACTCTTATTGATAAGTAGCAGTATCACATCGGTACGACCGTCTCAACTGCGATGTCCTGTACCAGTCTAGCAGTAGAAAGTCCCTGTCCCCAGAGCCCCCAGACGAAGCAAAGCTGTACAATCAGGTGTTCAGGTAAGTAATGGATTAAAGAACAAGAGCTTTGATAATGGATATACATTAACTGAAAAAAATGGAAGTGTCTTCAGATGATTTTAACTCACTGAAGGTGCAGTGTTGTTCACTTCGTTTGACAGTGCAGGGGAGGGAATCAATCTTCAAAGTAGCAGAGAGAAATCAACACAAGTCATTTCAGAGCTAAACTAGTGCAAGACAGCAGTCAAAAATATGACATGGCAGAAGTCAGAATGCAGCCCTGTATTTTTCTGCTGAGTGCTACACAGATCGGGGGCGGGTATCGGAGGACGGCCTACTGAAAGCTCAAGAACAGCAGCAACCTGGATTTCACTTGCCTTTCTATTCACAGCCACATAGCTTCAGGCTCATGAGAGGCCAAAGGGCACTGCTTCCCAGCCACCCAGCAATCACAGCTTGCCCTGCCTAGGGATTATCACCTCACACCACACTTCAGTTCTTACCATGTCTCCCACGTTTCCTTAACACCAAGCTACATTACTAAAATCTCATGGCTTTGGCAGTGTTCATGTTTTTAGGAGAAATAGAGGCTGCTTGTTCTTTCTGCATAACACTCCCGTCATTCTCCTCCCTGCAACTACACCACTCTTCTCCGCACATAGTGAGCTTTTCTTTTGCACAACTTTACTACCAAAGCAGCTCCCTGTTTTACAGCCTGCACAAATGAAATTCCTGTGATACTTAACCCGGACTTGTGTACCTTTGTGTGACTGTTTACATATACATTTGTGAGATGGGAAATAAACAAAGCTATCAACTTTACTCTTGTCTAATTCTGTAATCCTCTCATAAAATATTAACTTCTGAGTATACAAAATAAGCCTTTATCTACCATAATCAAATGGAGCTATGTAATTATTCTGCCTCAGTTCCTTCTATCTTTCCACACTTGCTTCTTCCCTCTTTCTTAAAATTAGCAGCCTGCCTGCACATCCATTACCTAGGCTTAATAAGAATTTTTCTTTAACTTCCAGCAACCTTACACGATACACTTGCTATCTAAATCACACCATCAACAAAAAACTTACCCCCAGCTTCAGCCATGTTAGAAAGAGTACAGCCATGTTAGAAAGAGTACAGCATTTGATCTCAGCTGTGACATTCATGTAATCACAATTCTTACACCAAGGCTGGTAAAAGCAACACTGTGGAATGGCGTGTTCCTCTCCTATTTTCTGAAGCATCAATTTGTCCATGTATTTTACCCTTCCTGCCAGAAAAGAACAAGCTATTGTAAAACACTACAAAATAGATTAATACAGCCCAAAAATGAAGGTCCAGCTGCATTAATTTAAGCTGACAAACAGGCTGCTCAGTGCCAAGTTTTCTCTGTCAAGTTTGTGTCTGAAATATCTTTTAGTCCACCAAAGTCTACAGCTATAGGTAACTTGTACCCAGGAGGCTCAAGTCTTCCCTGTAGGTCTGCCATTTATTTTCTCTGTAACACTGACAATACAACTTCCCACAGCTACCAAAGATGTCTTATTGCTGTACAATTTATTTTTGTTTTAAATTAGTCACATGGAACCTGTTCTGTTCCGGACAATTAGGACAGGACAGCTAGTAGTCTAATGGATTTTGAAACAAAATCCAGAAGATATAGTCTCCCCCACATAAGTCAGACATTTTATCCCCGTAGTGCAGAAACACCTACTCCAGCACTATGACTGACATTTCCTGCAAAGGAAATTTCCCAGGTAAATAGGAATCAGTATATCATTCCTGATTCCAGGGGATTTCACCAACAAAACTATTTCTGTTACCTGACTACATCTACAGTGAGCCATGGAGTTTAGATTCTAAAGCAAGATGTTAGAAAAACTAAACTTTCTTCTTGCCCATAATCAGTTACAGGAAAACTTGAAACCCAAAACTTATTGCCTTATTTCTGACAATCACTAACTGGGTGGTTACTTTTCTGGAAGGGGCTCTGACTGTTATCAAGTGTTCAAGGCTGCCTTTAAAATGAGGGCTGTTCTTATCAATACATGTAACGTTCACAGCAAATAATTAAGAGCCACTCAACAGCAAGTAAGAGGGAGAGTAATTCGCATCACACAGTCATTGCAAAATGAATCTGGGAAGAGGGAAAAATCAAACCATTACTGACCCATCATTTTTGTTAGTTCCATGGATACATTTAAAACAAACAAGAAAAACCCTATATACAGACTTAAACGTTCAGTATCACGTTCTTATGAGTGTCAGATACAATATAAAGCACCACAAGAACAACTACACCAGATTCTCTCTAACCAAAGAATGATCAGCATAATTCTGAAGAACAGTATTTCCCCTTTATATCCTTCTAGATTCCAGCAACCCATTGAGTTGAGATTAATTTCAGTGATCTGAAAAAAAACAAAACAAAAAAACCCCACAAACCAAAACAAAAAAAAACACCACACCACCAAAAACCAAAACATAACCAAAAAAACCCACCAAACCAAAACCACAAAACCCAAACCTATCTCCCTGTAAAATAAAAGTGACCCCAAGAAAACTGACCAGCAATTAGCTTGAGGTAAAACACACTTTAAAAAAATATGTCCATGGGATCCCTAGTGCTTGGCTAGTATTTTAGAAGCTCTACTTGACTGAACAACAAACACCACCTGTAGCAATAATCTCAAAAATCAAATGCTGTTTCTGCAGATCGCTGCAGTTACTGACATTATTTCTTCCTCCACATGCGTTGCTTTTCATAGGAATGTTACCAGGTAAGTTATTGTTAATTTTGGAGATGAGACCTAAAATAAATTAAAATAGCCAGTTAGTTCAGGGAGTATAGTCCTATCCCCCCCCAAATATACATACTTCCATTTTAACGTTAGTGTCATTTACAGCCACCCACACTCTAAAGAAATAGGATAACTACCTACACCTCACGCCTACTCAATAATTTTCCTTCTGGGGAACTCTCAAGACACTGATTTATAACAGCTTTCTGCTCAAGGCTTGTCACCTCTGAAACAGCATTGATTCAGTATCAAGTAAATGCTAAAGCATTGTGAAATTTTACATTTGTTCCACTTTGTTTGTTTTAACCTATAAAATAAAGTAATAAAAACTAAAACCCCAGGAGATGCCTCAAAAGGGAACCAGACAGGGTTGCACCATCTTCATCATACCCTCAGCCACAGCAGCTTATTTGCCATTGGGAAGCTTTTACTACTATGTGCTGTTAGCCATTAAGAAATCTTATTGCAAAAAGTCACTTAACGAATTTAAATGTTTTGCTTTGCTTCAGTCAATCACCAGATTTCATTAGCTTAAAGCGTTTAAACACACAGTACTGCTATCCAGCAACAGAATCTTTTCTAAAAGGACATCACCAAAGACAATAGGAAGAAAAACCACAATAAGCAACACAAGTCAATCTTTATTGAAAACTGAAGTATTAATACATAACAATTCTTGTTACAATAAACGTGCTTTTAAGAATTTAAATCTGAGCTCATCTACTCATTGAATTGCATAAAAAATAAAAAAGTATGAATTTTCACAATTGAACTGGCTCAGAATGGAATCTCCACTCTTTGTGTTGATGCAATAGTTCAATGCAGGAGTGAGTGATGCCTTAAAACTTATTCTGGAAGACAACATTGACCTAAACTTAAAAAAGTACCAATACAACTGTTCGTAAGACAGTTTTAAAAAAAGTCATAAAAAGGAAACCTGTGTCTATTTCATAACAAACATGGAGAACTATTACTGGGACCTCTTGTACTTCCATTGCATGCACTCACTTTTTCAAATCTTAGACAGGAGGGCAGCCAATAATAGCATTACAATAAAAAAAAAAAACCACTAACAAATCCATTCTACTTAAAACAAGTCTGTACAGCAGACAGCTAAAAAAAGCTTTCCCAGTTTGCCTGCTAAGTGCCCAAAAGTCACAACAGTTTAGAAAAGTCATGTTCACTTTCTTGATGTTGAAACTTCAGAGCCCATGAATATACTTTTAAATCACAAATGGACCCTTACTACCTGTGGAATTCAGATGTTTCAGTGTTATATTCAACCTACACAAGAAAAGATTTCCTTGTCCCCAGATAAGCACTGTTCCTCTTCCTTCTCTTCTGTCTACAAAACACACCTTATTTTCTCTCCACACCCCCACAAACAGAGGTGTACACAGTCTGCTGAAAGAGCCCTCACTACTTCAGAGGAGATCTCAGAATGAATTTGATTCTTGGTGAGGCCTGATGCTCAAACTATCCTAACTTTGCTGCAGTTCTTTCTGTTAATTGGCATTCTACCTCGTCAAATCTGAGGGTCTCTGCAGGAAGCTTAGAGTTGATAAAATACAGGATTAGAAAGCTGACACTTATTAATGAGAACAATCTAAATGAGTTTACATCTTTATGTCTTTTGAACAGGTGTCCACAAACACGTTGACATGAGGATTAATGGATTGTGTTTGACCCTCTGCACATGCTAAGGTCGGCCAGTGACACCTGCTGGAGAAGGCTGGATACGGATCATGCTTACCGCACAAACCACATCCTGGGCAACTGCAAATTACCATTCAACAACCACAGTATCTGTTCTCTTTCCCACATGTTCCAGCTGAAGCATCACTACAGTTCATGTTCCTAAGATGGGAGGCTTCACATACACGGTATTTACTACTCTTCGGAATGAGTTCAAGCCTAGAGTTAAGCAGTGGTATCAGGTTGCTGTGCTTACCTATTCAAGCAGAAATATGTTCTAAACCCAAACGAATGGTGTGTAATACTGTGCTTAAGCACTGGGGAGTGATTCCAGGTCAATTCTGACCATCTCTTGCTCAGATACTTTAAGTGGCCTTTACTACCCAGCTAGCAGTGAAGCCAGAATGCTCCATGAAGAGTAGTCAATGCTGAGTACCCTGGTATACAACTCTGTACCATGAACTATTCTCAGACAATACTAAGACATGGTGGTACTTACAGGGTGGCAGTGGTGTTTTGTTCTGTTTTGGTGTTTGTTTTTTTTTTTTCTTCTTTCACTGGATGAAGCAATACAAGGAAGGACTTCAACTAAAATAAAGTATTTTTTTCATGTACCACTGCATCCAAGCATTTAACTTGCATAGTACACTCAAAAAGAAGCTTTCTTGAACAGCGTTCCTGCATGTCTCCTAGAAACTTAAAACAGGAGATGGTCACAACAAGCATAAGCAAGATCTAGTAGTAGGTTCTCCATTTTCCTTCCTAGTGTTTTGTTAATAACCACCACGCCACTGACTAGGGCTACATATTTTTGGTGCCAGTTATTAGCCATTTTTCTTTTGCTGCTGCTACATTTAAAAGACGTTTTCATCAGTTGTTACTGACATAGGGAATACCTCAGTTTTTAAAAAATACTTTTTCTAAACTGAACACCTGAAATTTGAATTAAAAAAAAAAAAAAATCTTTCTTGGACTTCTCTTTGTTATTGCTGCAACAGTTATTTTCAGTTCCAGGTTTAAAGTAGTACTTTTTTTTTAATCATATAAAGCTGCCATAAAAAGGTTTTTTTTTTTTTTTTTTTTTTTTTTTTTTTTTTTTTTTTTTTTTTTTTAAAGAGAAGCTTGATCTGAAATGTCTCTACTGCACTAGCTCTTTTCATTTGCTGAGGAGCTCTAGTGCAAACACATACTGCGTATTTACTTATAAAGGAATTCTAAATAGGGAATGTTATATAAAAAGCAGGAGAGAATGTTTCATAAGACCCTCACTGTGTAAACGCCTATTTAATGATGTACAGTTTCCCCAGCGCAGTTTTATATCCATGTTTTCTACTATTTGCAACAAAATACCATTAAGATAGTTATATATACACATATTCCCCCGTCCCCCCTGCACTGTGCTTTTGGTTACTTTCCATATCAACTACTGGAGACATGCTCCTCCCTCCCAGTAGATTATAATCAAATCAAAACTGGAAGGTGTAGTACCTTTTAAAAAGGTACAGTTTCCCCCTCATGGATGAATCCCATAATGCAACTTAGAAAAAAAAAAGTGCTCAAGTAAGTGAGACTGCCTAAATGTTACAGAATATTATACAGAGACCAATTCCAAGATGGCATTTAGGAATCTGAAGTTAGAGCAAATACATAGGAAGTTATATTCACTCCTTAACTATTTATCTATTGCAGCATTCATGAAAGTTCTCTCCTATGATTTTTAAAGTTTTGGTTTACTGGATGATGAGACAGGAGATAGCAAAGCTTTAAGCTTGTTCTTTATAGCTTCTCCCCAATATAGCACTGTTTCATACCTCAGCTCTGTTAAAATCATGCTAAGATAACAAAATGTCACACTACTAACTAAAATGGACAAATGGCCTGTATTAACATTCACTGTACTCTCTGGCACACCTGACTAATCAAAGCTGCAAATCTACTACACGAATGGAACTGTTAAACAGACTTGAACGAAGCAGTACAGACTCAAATAAGTTTGTCCAGGGTAATTTTCTGCTCCATAAAAAACATATGGAAATCCCTAAGCTGCCATAAGTGCTCATGACTAAGGTTTAAAGTACTTATTCCAACAACATAGTTATGTTCAAGGCATTAGAAATAAGGGGGTCGTCCACTGACAGTGATTCTTGCAAAATAAACCTAAACTTTATTAAAAAACAACAAAAAAGGAAGTACAAAATATGAAGAGTGCTTACTGTAAAAAATAAAGTTACTGAAGGCTCTAACCACCAACAAGTTATGAAGGTACATAAGCCTCCCACCAGGGCAGAGTACTGGAATGGCAGCATTAAATCAGCACTGATGCTACCCTGAAGTAGCTGCCAAATCTGTATAGGAGCAGAACACCCCAAAACAAAGCATGACTAGATACATACAACTGAAAAAAAATTACTTCTGAATGGAAGTTAACCTACAAGAACAATATAGCCTGATATACCTCTGTGAAAACACTTAAAAGGGAACAACATTTTATAACCATTTACTGCATAATTTATTGTAGGCAGAATGCATAAAAAAAAAAAAGGCATCTGTCTGGAATCATAAGCCAAGCAGGTTTAAGAAAAACCTTGATTTTATGTGCAATATTCAAATTTTAAAATTTAAAATCTCTCCCAAAACAATTTTGGTATATAAATGGGTTCTAAGGCTAGCCCTTTATCCCCACAGCATTTGCTTTGAGGTACTTTTTAAAAATTGAAGTTGCAAGAAAGAATATCAGAAATGACTCATGGCAATGAAATGCTAATCTGCAGTCAGTCTTATTTTATGAGCTTCCAAGTGCAATTTAGGAAGCAAAACCAGAAAATACTGAGAAAACACATCGAAATGCTGTAACCAACAAATGGCTCCTGCTTCAATTACAAATATTTTAAAAAAAAAAAAAAAAAAAAAGAACAGCTATTTGAAACCTCTGTATTCTGGCAGCCCTACTACAGCATATCCATAGTCCATACTGCAAGTAGCTACTAAGGAAATTGTGTTAAAATGATTTGTTCCCCTTTAACATACTCATCACGCACACAAGCTTTCCTCAGAAAAACGTGCAGCTGAACTCCTCCCGCTTGTTGTAGAAAGCCCTAGCACTTCTTAAGTTTCAGGAAAGCAGCTGCATCAACTGCACATACATTTTCAACTGACTACAACATTCCTTAGGAAAAAACAGCATGGATTTCCTGAACTGAGAACTAAAGAAAGTGTCTTTCTATCAGTCTGTGTGGCAGTCTCACTTTGACACATCTTGCATCATATGAAAGATAGTACTGGATATGTATCTCCCCAGGACATGCAACTCATTATGCAGGTGATATCACCTCCTACTATTCCTAAGAGCCAGTTTTGCCTCAAGGAAGTTTGCTTTATTTACTGGCACACACAGCATTACCTTTGTCATTTCATTCTGATCCTTAAGAACATCTGTATAACACTGAATCCATATAATGAAAATGAAAAGGTATGAAGTAAACTAATTGTGTGCGGGATTTTTACAGCTTGTCTGACTCATTTTCCAGTCACTCCAATTTAGTAGTTGAATTTGAAAAGAATACATCACTTAAATAAAAATACACCCCTTTTAAACTGGCAACTCCATCAACCTGAAAAAGGCTGAAGCACTTATCTAATGTATATTATGGTATTCTATAAAGAAACTCACTTCCATGATTCTACCTTTTAAGACCCTGCATACATTACAACAGTGCATTAGTGATACAAGTTGTAAAATACTTTTCGGTTCCTTTGGATTTGCATATGATGGTTTTTGCATCAGTCACTGCAGGTAGATTGAGCAAGCTTTGTTTTTGTGTTTTAACATGCATTCAACTAGATATGGATCAGAATAAATTTATACTCCCTTTTTATCATTATAATTAGCTAAAAAATTGCAAGACAGTCCACAAAACAGGATTTGCTTTAAGACTAACTGCTGGAGTTCCAAGATGTAAGATATGCAGCACTGGAAAACCTTCAGTGATCAGGAATTAGTAGTGTTTAGCCAAGTGTTGAAAGCATTCAGAAGAAAAGTCCTGGTTGGAGGCATGAGGGCTTCAGCACCAACTTTTAAACCTCAATTTCTTGATTGCATATCTCCCATCTTCAAACCTACGTGAAGGGGGAGGGGGGGGAAGGGAGTAGGAAACAGTCTCAATTAGGAAAATAACTATTTGAAAGTGGCAGAACATTCTAGCATTGCATGCACCACACTGATTGCATACACAATAGATGTTAATTACTATACAATGCTGTCCTAATACAGTCAACTGAAATGTACAGGCTACAAGAATTCACCACATTGACTTTCTCTTGTCACATTCATTCCAGCTGTCACCACTAACAGTTTTGTCAAAAGTAGAAGGTGAAATATTAAAAAGGCATTTATGCTAATGATCAGCAGTCACGAGTCTAGTCCCAGCAAAGCTCTCACCTTTTATACTCATGTGATATGACGTTCTTGAGTGAAATATTATATCTGAAACATTTCAGATCTGCAGATCGATAACTGTAGCATCACAGCAAAGTGAGAAATGGTTGTTTCATTACTAACTCAAAAGGAATAGTCATGTGTAATTACAGAACTCTGCACTCCTAACTGCTGAACCAGAAATTCAGAGAAAGTTTAAACAAAGTTAACTCGGTCAAACTAAATGGAATAAACATGGAGATTTCTAGTTCAGTTGGTCTGACAAGTCCTTATTTCAAAGGAAGCTGTTCTCAACTTATGCTAAAAAAACCAAACACAAACAGATGTGAGGATCTCAAAAACATCAGGCTTTGTGTCAGTTTGACACATATTATGCCCCCCAAACTCATCCCACCTTAGAGTGGATTTCAAAATTAAACTCCTTTTCTTGCAACTCATTATCTAAACTTTGGTCCACACTAGAAAATTTTCCCATGCTGACTTCAAGAACTATTAACTTACCTGAAACAGACTGAAAATATGAAATAACTCAGGGTTGTATATTTGTTTCAGCAGATTGTGAGAAAGATTCACCCTCAGAGCAAGGCAAAACACTTACCTACATATTTATCCAATCAAAAATAAGACTACAAAGTTAAACACATTGCATCTTTCAGGAATCAGAGTACTGCTGAACTCAACAATTACCAATGAATCCAAAATACTGAATATATTTAGTACGAGATGTATTTTAATAAGGCAAACTTGAGGCTCATTCTTTCATATTCAACAATCATGAACCATGGAAACAAGAAATGATTTCTGAAGGTACAGACCACTGAAGAAGTCCCACCAGGCTTCACTCCTTTGCAGGGAACAGCTATTACATAAGCTATATGTTTTGTGTATTCTTACAACCAGAATACTGTAGAAGTACCCCGGATTGCTTTCCTTCTGAAAAATCTCCTTGAAAGAACCTGCAGTGCTGTAATTTACAAGAAAGATTAACTGCTTTCAATCTAAATCAGTAACTTACACTGACTGCCAGGATGATCACCACTGTGGGGGCACATAACTATAGGTTGGTGTTCCTGGAGCCCGATATGTGGGCATAGTAACTGGATGAGGGGCTACTGGAGTTGGGGAATGAGTTGTCAACAAAGTACCTAGGATGAAGAAAACAATTTTTCAGTAGGCAGAAGTTATAGTACAGAGAAAAAAAAAGGAGAAAAAAAATTAATTTTAAAATCAATTACAGCTTGCTTATCCTAAGATTTAAAATTACCAGTATTATCTGGCACTCCAGCCCCAATCTTCCTTCAAACATTTATACCAGATGATCATTTTGATATTTACTCCAATGCACACAAAGATATTCACTACTCAAAAATAGCTCTAGCAGACGGTATGCAACATAAGCACTATTCACTGCAAATTTTTTACCATAGCAGGCTTTACATGCCGTAAGAATATTTGGTGGTAGAGATAACTTGACTGATAAATCACAGTAAATTAGCTCGTTTGCATTATTCCAGATAGGTTTTTGCAGACTAAGGGGCTTCAGAAACAAACAGGCTAAGACAGGAGCATCTTAACAGTCTTACTGTACAGCACTTTGTAGAAACAGTAACAAACACATGGGATAAGCTTGTCCATGTACAAAATTCCATTAACACATTTTGTGACACAACTTCCCTAGTTTTGAGATTCCTCAAATTAAATGATAAATCTGACAAGGTAAAAACCAGAATCTGAAAACAAGTTCATGAATCTTTGTTTTTAGATTATCAAACTAAGCGTCCTTTGAGTGAACGTGGACATTTCTTCCTGTGTTAACATCCACAGAGTAACAAAGCATGACACTCCCTCAGTAAACATTCACAGATGAGTCTAGATATTGGTTAAACAACATTTTCTCCAAAATACTACTTTTAGTAAGAGTGTGGCATTAGGAAGCAGACACCCCTAATCGTTGCCTAATGGACCAAAGACCTGCAGGTAGTGCAAACACATAAAATATTGTATCTCAACATACGGAGGTCAGCAATATGAGGGGTGGGCTGAGAATACTGCATTTTCCTCAGCCTTGAGAGGCTGCTGTTTCCAACTAGGCATAGAGAAACATACCGAGAAGAGGAAGTCAGACTCTTGACGCTGCTAAGATGAGAAGCAAAGAATGCAAGAGTAAGTGAAATTCTACACAAAGAACTATTTTACCATAATGCTAACATCTGAAAAGAGGATGTGGTACCTCCAACCTTAGAGATGACCAAAATATCACTGAACAAGTATGCAACCCGATCTAGCTGGATCCACGTTGAAAATGCTGGACTGGATGACCTACAGAGGTCCCTTTTAGTCTAAACAATTTCATTATTCTGCCAAGTACACCTCGTGTATCCCATTTTTGCAACGCAGCTGTGCTCTGTCCCAACCTGAAAGGAGAGCGTCATCAAGGAAACACAAGAGTTATAAGCTCACATACCTGCTGACATTGCCATAGTAGTCCCAGCCACCATCCCCATAGTCACACCATTTCCTCTTGGTGGTGGAATCGGAGCAGGATACATAGTTGCTGGCATGCCATTAGGCTGCACAACTGTGGTGTGGTGAATTACGTGGGGTGGTGCTGCATATAAAGGCTGTGTGTAGTAAGTGCCTTGCTGTTAGAGAAAAAAAAGTAAACTAAGTTAATATAGTACATCTGGTGGGGAAAAAACACAAAACAAAAACATTCTAAAGATGCAACATATTTACAAATTAGAAGCCAAAATGTTCATGCCATTGGTTCCAAATACGTTTCACTGGTAAACTTTTTAACATTTAGCCCCTTTTAAATGCATTTAGGATAACATTCAAAAGCAGGGACCTGTGTAGAACTCCACTGCTGACTGTACCTTCAGCAATAAGAGCTCACTCATCATTCATTCCCTTCGTTTCATATCTTTTCATATATTAATCCATGACAGAACTTCTCTCATTCTTTCAGAGCTTTTCATTCAGCTGCTTGCAGTTACGGATCCAAAGGTTTTCAACAAATTCAAATACACTAAGCAGATTGGATAAACCTTGTTATGTGCTTATAATTCCCTTCAACTACTGTGTACACGCCAGGCAAGTTTCCTCCATACAAAAAAAAAAAAAAAAAAAGAGGGCCAACTTTTCCCCAAAATACCATGTTTACTGAAGTGGCTTAATTCTTTCCTTTCTAATAGTTTTGAACAGTTTGCCTAGTATGAGACTTGGTAACTCCCTAAACAACAGAAGCTTCCAAAAAACCAAACCAAAACAAAAAAACTACACCACCAAAAAAACACCAAACCCTAATGAAACCACAAAAACCAACCAACAACAAAAAAAAAAACCCAACCACACACAACAAAAAAAGCCCATTAATGCAAGTATATGACAATTTTTGACAACATTAAATCAGGATGCGGTAATTACAGCACCCAGTATGCATTTTCAAGACTACTGAATCTAGTGTCTCTTCAAAGACTGAACACATTACTGGTAAGTGCAGAGTAACTGTCGTGTGAGACAGAATGTAAAAACACACTCTGTAAATCACTGTATTATGAATTCTTACTGTAGGCAGCTAAAAATTCTCTTCATCCATGAAGAAATAAACATGATGTAGAGTTAAGAGTTCAAGCAGATATTACAAGGTAAACAAAGTATTATTCAGACAGTTTTGTTTTGTTCATTTACCTGTGCATATGGATTCTGCTGTGGATAGGCACTTCGAACTGGGTACACAGCAGTCTGATAGGGATTCGGTGACGAAGAATATGGTGGCACTGCACCACTAGTGGGAGAACAAGATACTTTATATGGGGTGCCTGGTGTATAACCTGAAACAAAGGTAAATCTGCATTAAAAACATGAAAAACAGGTGTCAGTACACCATTTTCTAAAGTCAGAGGTAACAAATTCCTTAATTTCCAAATTCCCTAATCTTCATATGAGTAGCCTACTTGGTAGGCTAGTCTCAATATCCAAGCACATGTTCTATCATTTACCTAATAACGATAACAGGCTGAAAATAATACATTACTGGCTCAACCAAAGAGAAAGAAGAAATAACACTCAGTAATTATAGAAAAAAAGTTAGAATATCAGAACAGAGATTAGGTTGACTTTAAACTGTTTAGAATATGCTGACTTCAATAAAGAGAACAGATCTGAAGCCATATAGCAGAGAGAACACTGGCATGTGTGTCGTGAAAAAAATCAGTCTGTGCAGACAGCACGATGACAGATGACCTTCATTCTTTTTTGCAGAAGTCTGAGTTTGCTTCAAAATTCATTCCACTCTTCAAACTGAAAATTGTAATATTAATATAGAAATTGGTTTACTATCTTTTTTTTTTAATAAAATAGACTTTATCACCTTTAGAGACACTAAACAAAGCTACCCTACCACTTACTCTGAACTCTTCTTCTTAGAGATCGTAATAGAGCATGTTGAGGAATTAAATTATATTTCTAGTATGGGGAGCTACTCCTGTTGGAAACTCAAGATACAAAAAGCTGAACAGGAACTGTACAACCACTACTGAACTACAACTATGTTCTCAGTCAAGCCCGCTCTCATTCTAAAAATCCACTGATACAGCTGCACAGGCAATTTAACTTTCATTCTTCCAAAGTGGTACATCTGAACAAGTGGTGTCCTGCCTTCCCATTTAATCTTTGTCTCCCTTGCAAGGAGTAGAGATGTTAGAAGTAAATCATATGGTTACTCAAAACCACAGAAATTTAACAAAGATACCTGTAAAAAGGTATCCGTTCTGAATAGCAGTGGCATGGTACATTCAAATACTGCTGCATTACATGAATTTACAAAAGCTTTGATTCTACAAACAAGGAGTTACATCAGAAAAGTTAAGAAAAAAAAAATGCCAGCTGTTAAGACAAAGTACTTCAAGTTGTTATCTGCCTGAATTAGAAGATCTGGACATTTTGAGCTTTAGTTCATAGCTTAAAGAGTAGCTAAAAATTAAAGCCACTCTTAGTTCTGAAACAAAAGCTTATTTTCTATTCAATAGCAATAAAGACTCTAATAGCACTAGCTTTAAAAAAAATTAAGGACATTCGAAGATGGTATACAACTTCTATACATCTTTATTCCTTTTTCACACAAAAGTGAAAAATTTCTTACAATACCTTTGTTATATAGCATGAGATATAGTCCAAGATTAATCAATACAAACTACTCTTACAACACAATTAAGTCTAACAAGTCAAGAATCTTCCCCAGAAACCACAACCTTCTACTACAACATAACTGACAGGGAGAAAAAAAAAGAAAAAAAAAAAACCAACAGCATCAAAACATCAGTGTTGTGATTCGGTAAATTGATTACATGCAGCTCACTTTCATCTTCCTGCAGTAGGATTTGCAACTGCTTCCTGTAATAAGACTGGAACTACCTACCTTTCAGTTACCTGATCCTAGGATCAAAAACTACAGCTACACCTCTGTGCAGCTGCAGGAATCCTGATGACAGATACAATCGAGCACAGAAGGCAAACACACATCACTAAGGTAGTCCCAACTGTGAAACTTAATGGCCTATTAGTAAGTAATACAAGCCGCAAATAAAAATCCACATAGGGTTTTGATTCCCATGCTGAGTCATACACCTGATGGAAACTGCTCTCCCTTGAACATCACTCTCAAAAAAGTTCTTCAGCAACCCAGTGCAAATGCGACCTGGTACTCCTAGATATGATACTTGCACAGGGGCAATACACTATCCAAAGGACAGGGGTTTTTTTAAATTACTGGAACTTATATCTATCCGCTTCCCTACTTTAAATTCAAGCTCAAAGACAAGCCAAAATCAGTTCTTCACTTGCCATGTCTCTGAGCAGAAAACCGAACAGAGACACAGGTTTACCAACTAGAACACTCCACAGTTTCAAGGAAAGCCACATGGCTACACAATTTTAATAGGTTCTGCAGGCAAACATTTTAGATTACTTACTCTCTCATCACAGTAATTGCTGCCACACCCTTTTAAGAGTGTCCTGGTAGTTAATGAAATACCATACGTTACAAACACTGAACTTCAATATCACAAAAGGGCTTCCACAACATAAGCCTCACAATTTCAAGCAGCATCCTTTCCTATCCCCTTAAATTACACAAGGGCAGTCAGGGACAAATTTGGTTATGTGTGATGTGTATCTCTGAAAAACTGGCATAATATATGCAAGTGAAAGAGCTCCTCAAGATGGCCTAGATCTAAGTAACAAAGCAAGGTAAAGAATGCAAAATAACCACAGGGAGAATACTGTTCTATTAGATGTATGTTCCTAGTTTAAGTGGAAATGAAATGCTACCAGTTTCTGTTTTGTTTCAAGCAGTAGCACACCAAAGTAATCTTCTATTAGGAAAGCAGAACTACCTGAAAACAACTTAGGTGAGTGCTTTGGTTTCTCGTCTGTTTTTTCATCTCCCATATTCCCTTTCTCTTAAATGACAAGCATGCAAAGTGCAGTTACCTAAATCCTCTCCCAGTACCCACAATGGACAAAACAGTTTTGCCCAGTGACCAGGCTTTCCAGACAATTAGTTTGTGTAAAACAATTTTAAGGGCAGAAAGAAAGCAGCAACCTGAACTTGGAAAGCTATGATTTAAGAAAAGGAGGAAAAAGAAGAATTTTGAAGACAACAGACAGAAGAAAAAACAAGGATCTGGAAACAACCAGTAGGATGCAAAGCAAGAAAAATCACAAAGCAGTGAAGGGGAACACAATGCAATCATCAAGTATCAGCCTGAAATACAGAAACAACCACTAAAAACTCAGCTTTTCCCTTTTCTGAAGGTGAAAGCAGTATGACTTAAGACAAGATTATACTCACTTTAATTTATCAGACCATTCCTTATAAGTCATATTCAAAGTAATGTAAAACTTATCCCACAGTGTAAAGTCTCTTTGTAAGCCCCTACAGCTCTTCCTCATTCTTAGTTCTAACAACTTCCAGACTCCAGGTTACTGCTTTGACATACCTATTACACGTACCTGTTTGGAAGGTAGGATTTGCTCCAGGATACATATTAGGGGAATAGGCAGGAGCAGCCGCTGCATAGCCCATTGGGAAGCCAGCTAGAAAAAAAAAATAAAAATGTCAAAGTTATTTTCTAGACTGACTGCAGTGTTTAACCAGACTTTACTCTGGATGGCATCCCAGCCCTCAGGTGTGTCAACTGCACCACTCAGCTTGGTGTCACCTGCAAACTTGTGAGGGTATATTTGATCCTACTGTCCATGTCATTGATAAAGATGTTAAACAGTGCTGGTCCCAATAGGGATCCCCGAGAGATAGCACTTGTCACCGACCTCCATGTGGACATCGTGCCATTGACCACTACCCTCTCGATGTGACCATCCAATTCCTCATCCACCAAACAGTCCACCTATTGAATACATACCTCTCCAATTTAGAAAGAAGGATGTTGCGGGGGACAGTGTCAAAGGCTTTACAGAAGTCCAGGTAGACAACATCCGCAGCTCAGATAAAAGGCAATTAATATTTGCATATTCACTGTCAGGCTTAACGTGGCTAGTTTTAAACTGCTATTCAAATTTAAAGGGTTTCTATTTCAGTATAAATCCCAGAGTCATTAGCAGTTACTCCTAACAATAAAAATTCCTTCGCCCATGACCATATATGCTAACCTAGTTTAGTAAAGCACTCTGTAAACATATCAAGTGACATACACTTGGCACTACTATCAGGTGCTCAGCATAGATAAGACTAAGAAAAGCATTAGGCTTAAAAATCAAAGGTAGAAATAACATATCCAATTCAAAACAACTTTTCAGAGCGTAAACAGCTCTTAAGTTTTCAAATCCACAAGCCGCTAGTGAAAACCTTTAGTACTGCTTCACACCTTTAACTGACTACACATTAACGTTATTTATGTTGTGTATGTTTTCAGTCGTCTGTTCTTTCTTCACAGGTTTAGCTCCACAGCAGAGCACTGAGCTGCTCAAAAAGCCAGTCGTTTGTGAAAACCTTAACTATGACAAGTAGCAGTTTTAAGTTCTTACACAGAACTTAAAATGAATCCATGTGAGTACATTTGGATATTGATTCCTTGCTACTGTAAACCCATTCAACAATCTCAAATAGGTGTAGCGTAATATAAACAGCTATTAAATATGCAATAGTTTTAGAAAAACAGTGCCTTTAAATAACACATTCCACCTCGTGATATGTTCATTACTTTCTATTATCATGCAATCCATGTAAATTCAATGATTCTAAATGCAGAATCTGTAGCTTTCAAATGAGGAGAGGCAAAGAAAGGAGACTTAGTCATGCAACAATGTTTTTAAAAAAATCCTAAGATTAAGAGTAGACCTGCATTTTAGAGAATGTGTTTTGTGTTTATCCCACAATCTTTAAGCCTGAACCAGGCAGCTTAGCAAACTATCTGTTACAGTGTAACACTGTAAACCTTATTGATTAAATTGAATTTAAGGGTCACAGTTGTGTAAACTGACAGCCGCAAGGAACAACTGAGTGACCAACTTGTAGCAGGACATTTAAGGCACTTCTGTAACAATTCTACTTCAATTCCATAAAATTAGCTATGATAATTTACAACTGAGTGAAGACAGACACATACATAGCAATTCCGTAACTTAATATGCAGTCTAATACGTGTAACAGTAGAATAAAAGATTAGAAGTTGTAATGTTGTTTAAATTGCTATTTAGGAATCTACTATAGCACATCCTGAGTAAATTAAGGTACCACTTAGATTAGTATAAACAGAGCTTCAATGCAATGTGTAAATGGTTATAGGTACTAAAGAAATTCTGTTTAATAAAGATGTGTGCAGAAAATGAATAGAAATAAAAATACAAAGTTATATTTAAAGAATTTGTAATAATCTTTATCTAAAGCAAAAGAAAGCCTTGACAAGCAATCTATTATGAACACAGAAATAACTATACTGTAACCGATATTAATTAGTAAACCACTGCTCCTTGCCTTAACATAAAATTACTGCAATTCATATAACTAAGACAGTTATAGAGAATAAAACCATCCTGCATCATTCATGGTTACAAAGCACCAGCACTACAATTTATTACTGCACCATTTCAGTTACTCAATAGACTTAAAAACATTGCAACACAGTTTGTGTTTTCCCCTTATAAATATTGTAGAAATCAAGAAAGGTACACTAGTTTGAGGAAAAAAAGGTAGCTGAAAAGCAAAAATAAAAATTAAAAGGTTTGAGACAATCAACACTAAAGAAAATTAATTTATGCACCAGTACTTCAACGAATGAACAAAGAAAAATGGAACAGGAAAATGGAAACTCCAGTACACTAAGCTGAAAAACAAATTTAAAAACTGTGAATTCCTCTAGGAAAATATAGTACAGCTACAAAGAATACATAAACAGTAACAGTGCAGAATTATTTCTAGCTCCCAACACAGACACCAACTAAATCACAAAATATCCTCTCTGTAAAAGCTACAAAAATGTAACTGGTGAAGATATGCAAGATCTGAGCTGAAAGACCCTGTTAGCCTCTCCCAGGATGGAATAATTCCCTTACTTCACAGATATCACAAAAAAAAAAGATCGCATTAAGACATACTGCTTGAAATCCCCACAGAGGCACACCGTCCTTCTCTTCAGCATTCCTGGAAAGTTCTGTCCAAATCTAACTATTGCCTTATCCAACTTCTGAACTATAGGGACATGAGAAAGGAAGCCTGCTCACACATACATTAGGGGATGAGGGAAAAAAGTCCTGGCAGAAACTTGAAGACAAATGAGAAGCAGAGAAAGTAAGAAACACATTTAATTTCTGTTTTTAAAACATTTTTTGGTCATTTTCTTGGTCCCACTTTCGATGCTATGCTTTGGGTAGTCATAAAATAGATAGTGTGAACAAGAATTAGAGGACAGAAAGGTTAACAGCGCCAGCCAACTAGCAGCAGAAATAGACTGACTCCTCTTCTTGCACGGTGTAATTATTAGAGCTCCTAAAATAAGTTGCTTTGTAAGAGATACTGAAGTTAGAAAAATATCAGAACAACTAACATTACTCTTGAAATGTCACCTTTTAAACTTAAAAAAACTCTATACAAATCCCCAAACAGATTATCATACTTGAAGCCATTCAGAAGTGACTATTTCTTCTTGATTACAAACAAAGATCTGAAACTCATTTAAAAAAAAAAAAACAAACAAACCCTGAAACTCATTAAAAAACAGAGTTACTTACCTGGATAACCAATTCCTTTGGCATTTGCATAGGGAACCCCAGAAGATCCAGGGCTATACACAGGATTCATGATTTCAGTAACTGAATCAGGGGAAAAAAAAAAAGAAAAAAGTATTTACCTAAGTATAGGGAAAGCTTGAAAGCTCAGTAACCAAAACAGACCTGGAAATGGGGGAAAGCATATCCAAAGAAAAAGTAACAGCAGAAAAAGCATCAATTCCACAAGTCATCAACATTAAAACCATATCTACAAGCAAGAGAGAGTCAGTACAGAAGTAAGTTTCAAAGCATCACAACCCTCAATCAGCAAGAGAATGTCTCAGGAATGAAACATTCCCTGCTGCAGAGCAGGGAGCTTTCAAAATATTTCCATCCCTAAGAGCTCCCCCACGGCGCACGAATTCATAATCCACTGCAGGAGTCCACGTGTGTTGGACTTCTCCACCCATGTCATCTATCAATCACTTATCATCTTAGATAGATGATACATCAATCTTGGTTTCTTCCCATTTCTTTCTTGAAGCATCTAGCCAAGGGATGCAAATACTTCTGGTCTATTACTACTTGTATTTCAAGCCTGGGATTCCAGTTCTTTACCAGCACTAAGTTCACCCACTGTCAATAGCCCAAGTGTTACAGAAGTAAGTGGCAAAAGACTTTCTGTATTAGACAGCTAGCTCACATTTATTTATTTGTTTACTTGCTGCAAAGTTCTTCAGAGCCTAGGACAAGCTGACAGTTGGGTCCAGTCATTTCTGAATCATGTATTCACACACCAAAAAGGCACCTAAGCTATAGCTAGCATCACTGGCAGAAATAAAACCAAATCCTCAGTTCTAAGAAGGATCTTGTACATAAACACTAAGGAAAATAAAATAGCACAGAAGACGCTTCTCTAATTTTTCTAGCACTTCTAGGAATATAAATCCATTCAGCACAGCTCACAAGCAAGCCCACCATGTGTCTCTTAAGAGTACTGTTTGCAAACACTTCCCTGATATTTTTAAAAAAAACCAAACCCTGTATTTTAACCTCAATATCCTCAATCACCTGATTTTCTGCATATCTACAGATTTACCGCTTCTCTTCCTGCAAGCGTCCATTTTTCACTACAAACAGCCTCCAATAGCAAGACAGGAGGGTACACTATGAAACCAGACTCTCTTATTAACTGCTAATATCTGATACTTGAGTCACTTCTACATCTTGACACACTGTCTTACTTAAACTAACAGTGTGTTACACATTTTAATACAGTTTAACAGAGTTTTGTAAATAGAGTTTACGAAGCAAGAAAGTCATAATTACACATGCACTACTTCAGTTACAGAATACATTATGGCAGGAATCTGAGTTATGAGTATAGCTGCACTGATAAACCTATGTTAAGTGACTGTATAAAACATAAGTAGTTTGCTTTTCAAAGTAACACTAATACCAGCTCTGTGCCAAGAGTTTTAGCAGCACCTAGTACACAACAGAAATAAAATAAACCTTTGCGCAAAATCAAGAAATCAGAAAGTAAATGCTGTCAGAAAGTTTATCATCAGGTTCACAAAACACAAGATCTATGTAAGAGAATTAAAAGATTCACCAGTTTCTTGAACTTTCTCCCTCCCACACACTTAGCAAATTAATGCTACCTTAAATATATTTGGTTTTATTTTTTCCAGCTTCATACTCGATTATATAATCAAGACAACAGAATCTATTAAGAATGTGTTAAAAACCAAACAACCTGCCATTTCCATTGCTTTGTATGAAGAAAGCTCCCCAGAGTAGGACATGTTAATCACCCAACCAACATCAAAAAAAGCAGTTTGACATAAATCTCTTAGGAAACATTCTACAGCAAACTAGTTGTCTTCAAGTATAAAGCATTGTTTTCCACTGAAGCCCTACGGAGTTTTAATAGCATTAACTCTGCTGTGCCATAACCAACTGGTGTATTTTGATGAACTAATATTACACTGTAGCAAAATTGTTCTTTTTTCCCCATATTTTCTTCTGTGTATCTGCCTTTCGAAATAAGCACTCATTTACCTGAAAACTTTCAGTCTCTTCCCTTAATATCTCCCTGCATTTCCTTCTCATTTACATCCCTGCTCCTCTTTCAATGTTGATTTTGTCATATTGCCTCTAAACCTACAAAACTTGTAAGAGGTTCAAGCTTGACTTCAGTCTCGGCATTTCAGAGTTGTAGGGTAAAAGTCTTAATGGAGGTGGATACATCCTTCCACTCAAATATAAACAGCACTCCCCCACACTCCCATATTCCTACAAACATGCTGCTCCTCCTTGCAGTTCCTACAGCGATTAGGAGGAAAGAAGGCCCTGTAACCCTCTCACCATTCTGAATGGCAATGAAAAGAAAGAAAGAGGACTAGAAAAACCAACAAAAGCATTCCGTGAATATTTGGGTAGGTAAAATATATTTTTTAAAAATCACAGCTATTAGAAGTATTAGTAGTGAGTGACTGCAGAACACAAGGACATACATTTTGGGGGATGACTTAAACAGAAGACACACAAAACTGAGAAGGTACAGAAAACGAGTAGAAAAGGTCAGACAACTCAGACTTGATCTCAAAGGAAGTCCAGATTAAGAGAAAGGAATTACACTTAAGGGAAAAAAAATCCTAGGCCACTGGGAGCCTGCAAACTGCCTCTTACCAGAATCAATGTCAACTTCCACTTCAAACACATCTATACTTTGAAATTCACGTGTGCACACACATTAATTCAACTTTGGTTGAACAGGTATGTACTGTCACTACTTCTGTTTTCACACTCCAGCTTTCGCTGCTGAAACACAAGTAGCGATCCATCAGCTTACAAAAAGTGCTTACAGTTTTCGTAATGCAGACAAAACTTCAGATCACTTCTAATTAAAAATAATTATTTTCATGCCTTCCCTGACAGATCCAACATGTATAAGTATAATTATATAGTATTATCCAGTGGTTGCAATCATCCCACTCTTACCATAATCTTACTTAGAAGGGCATCTGTTATACTGAAATATGGAACCTTGCAGTCCACTTCCCTGTAACACTTGAAGTCCACATCAAACACCAGGGAAACGAGTATAAAGCAAATCCAAAGAATTGTGGCTTTCAACCTTTTTGTTGGCATCCCCTCCAAAGCATTCTCATGTTAATATATATGTAAATAAGTGTCTACTGTGCATCATCTGTATATAAATTGCACA
>JAAGAY010136706.1:0-11539 GCA_011801015.1 Ardeotis arabs | reverse complement strand
AATCGGAGAGGTACACTGAGACAAAGCCCACTTGAAAGAAACCCATGGCCACCTGGAAAGAATCAACCACACAGAACAGATTAGGACACAAATCTTGCAGATGTCATCACTGAGGGGCTCTAGAGAGAGGTGGGATAAAAAAAGCAGTGTGCATGGCTCTGGAGGACAAGGCATGGCTCAAGTATGGAGAAAACAGTCTCCAGCATTCAGCTGCTCCTGGTGCACTGCACTCAAACGAAACGCATTTCTGACATCAAGTAGGCTTTTTTGGGGGTCTTCATACTTTGAACCCATGTTTGTTGTTTGCTCATTGGTTCAGTTCTAACTTCTAGTTACCCTAGCAGGCAAAAGAGAAAATCTGGGGAAAAAAAGCACTTGAATACTGGCTACTTTTGTCATTTCTCTCTCAATTTCTTATAGTCTCTGTGCACTTTGCAGGAACCCAAAACTTTTTTGGTTGTCTTTGTCTGTCTTACAATAGAGCTCACAACCTGCAATAAAAATACAGCTTATGGTATAACAGTTGTCCTTTGCACTGCATAAAGTTTGGTGCATCTGACTCAGAAAGTATATGAGCTGCAAACTCTTGTGATGCAGATGATAAAAGCAGAGATAAATTTTTAAAGTGCCTTGTCATTCATTTTTATTAATGCTATTTGAATGGACAAATCCTTGGTGCTGTCTCATGGAAATGACTGGTTTTATGGATACCTGCTCTACACATGAATTTTTGCACCTGCTAAACGTCCATTCCTCCCCATCGACCTCCACGCCAAATGAAGCGTGGACATCTCACAGCAGTTTGCTAGAAACCTTTTAATTCCCTGCACTGGCCAAGAGGGATGTCTATACTGTTATCTGAAGACTGTAGGCCAGAACTCACAGGTATTAAACTTTAAGTAGCATCAATTTGATATATCATATTAGGCAGTTAAGGCAAAATGAAGAAGGCTGGGATCATGGATGGAAACTTCCAAAGAACTGCAAAGCATTACTGAAGAGAAGGCAGGTTTGGGACCTGGACTGACTGGACATCGGCTTAGAGCCAAGCTCCAGAAAAGGCTTCCCCACAACCTTAGTAACCAAGTTAATTCAAGGTTTTTCTAACTGTAAAGCATTAGCAATAATTGTCTTACCTAGTTATGCTGTAGGCAACTCGTGTGAGCAGGCTCACTTTTTGTGATTTGATTGTGAAGTTCCTGATAAAAATACATTATTTTGGTTGGAGCTTCCAACAACATTTGAGGGTGTGAAGATCTACTGGTTAGCAGGCAGAGAGACAGCAAGTAGAATATGCCTAACGTTCACAGGGACTCAAGACAAAGTAATCTGACTTCTTCATATAAAGAAACTTAATTGTTAAACACAAAATCCACTGTATCTCAGGGGTTCCTGAATATTTCTGAGATTACTCAACAAGAAAGTCCTAGGCTGTGTGTAGAACTGGTGGTTTAGAGTATCACAAGCGTGTTTCCTTTTCTGCTCCTATACAGTTTGATTAGCTAACATCCTGAAGGTTACTGTAAGAACAAATGAACCCGAACTCACAAACCGAAACACCACAGCTCTGCCGCACCATTAAAACTAAATCCATCCCGGTTAATGCATGACACTCTAAAAACAAAGATATCTGCCTTAATTTCAGCAGGCAGCGAATTCAAGGAAGTAATTAGAGATGGAGTGGTAAAATATTGTTGAGTATTGTATTTTAATACGGTAATCATTAAAAGTTTTATTTCAAATATATTTTATCAGCTCAGTAGTATCCTCTTCATATAAGGGCATTGTTTTGGCTTTGAATGGGCAAACACAGTTTTAGAAGCACAGTGACAAATAAAGAGAAACTGGAGATACTTTTATCGTCTAGATTATTTTCTGATAAAAGAAACGGCAGATGACTGAAGTCTGGAATTAAAAGCTGACACACCACATTTTGGCCCAATGAAATGGAGGCCTAAGCTATAAGCCAGTTAAAAAAAAGAAAAAAAAAAAGCACTTCAGGTCACAGTGAGGAAGGTGGCAAGCAGATTGTGTGAGAGCAGCAGGTGATTATGTGCAGGTCCTTACAGTCCCTAACGGAGCGGCAATGAAAGCTCAAAATGCTACTAAAAATAGGAGAGGACACAGAAGAGTTTCTTGCACCACAGTAACTGGAGACCTCCAGTCCTCCCTATGACCACTCCCCTGGGATGCAGACTGAGGACATATTCAAGCCCAGCAGGCTGTTCATGTGGACAATCGCCTAAAGAAGAATTAAAACAATTTCCACAGAATACCTTTTTGTCCACCTCCTCTTACCTGATAAACTCCAGCTATGAAGGTCATGGTGGCTCCCACTGTAATTGCATAGCAGCTTTTATCACAGAGCAGCTCCTGCAATGTCCGATTCACCGGCGAAACGGTGGTGTTCACATACGCTGCTGTATCTGTGAGGATGCTGAGCGCAGCTGGCTCTAAGTCATAACCAGCTCTCTGTATTTCACGATCCACCACTTGTCCCACCATCAGGCAAATCACACCGAAGATGCCGACCGAGATGTGGCGGGAGGTTCCAAATATGAAATAAATAATGCTAGCGAAAAAGGATGTATAAAGGCCATAAATAGGCTCCTGCCCAGCCAAGAGAGAATAGGCAATTGACTGTGGAACTAGTAAGACCCCCACAATCACACCAGACATTACGTCTCCCAGAAGGTATTCTCTTAGTTTGTATTTAGGAAGCCATTGCAAGACAGGAAAGAAACTGAAAATATAGTCTTTAACTTTGGCTGGAGTGCAGCTGCAAGTTTTCTTTGCTTGCTTAACAACCAGAGCCTTCATGCTCCTCTTCTTCTCTTGAGGTTCCAAGAACATTCTGTGATGGAAGCTGCGTTTAGCATCATCTCCTTCTGGCATTTCAGTCACTGAATGGACGTTGTTGAATTCTGCCATTGCCGCCATCTCGAGGACTCTCTAAAAACACAAAGAAGGACCACAAATGGACCATTAAACCATAAAACCAACCGTAAGGACCATTAAACCATAAATGAATGTGCTACGTGAGACTTTTTAATAGAGTGAATACAGTATTTATGAAAAGCAAGGGCTAAAAGTCTTAGTTCAGCATAGAGAAAGCAAGTCCCAGGTAAACTTGGAAAAAGTCTCCCCATTATATCCCTGTTAAGCAAGAATCACCTTCCCTAGGAGGAAAGTTGATATCCCACAGAACAAACCTTCTGCTGGCAATGTTGTGAAATGGAAAAGAATGCAGCACTGTCTCTCTGTGAGGTTTCCTTGATAAAATCTCTATATGCAGGCTGTTCCACCTGCAAAGACAGACACAGGGTTTGTTGTAGTCCAACAGTCACTTCAATTCAGTTGCTGAAAATTAACTACAATTAGTATATTTCTAGCATTGCACAGTTTGGTCTAATTTTTTTTTTTTTTAAACGCAGTGGTTACACCTGCCAAATATTGTAAAGATTTGTTAAGATGATGCAGTCTTTACACAGTGGCTTTATTTCAGCCAATGACACACTGCAAACAATGCTCCTCACAGTTTTTAAAAGCTGGATTTCAAAACAATACACACAGGTGGAAAACATTAAAGGGCACAATGGAAAGCAGGTGGAACACTTCTGCTAGAATGTGTGTTCTAGTTCACGCTGCCCACAGACAGTAAAACACGGTGGTTATATCAATGCACATTTAGTACTGGAAACATATTGCCTGAATGTGAAAGAGCAAAGTCTTAACGAGACAAGCCCTAACGAAACTTGATGATACCAACAGTGATTGCCAGCATTCATACAACACTCCTGGTTTCCAGAAAACATCCAGAATCCTCCAGAGAACTCTTTCAGCCACAATACCTGCTACTACCAGTACATTGAAGTTGATAAATTTCAGCCTGAAACTCTTTTGCCTGATGCTACAGTGGAGTCAAGGCCAGAGACAGCAGCAGGACCAGAGAAGTCTAACTCCCAGGCTTCCCTTTCGAACACTGCCTTGCAGTCCTGGAGTGCTGATAACAACATATCCCTTATGTGCTAATTACACCTTCTCTGCGCAGTGCAAACATCAACCACACTGATGTTCTACACCACGTTTACAACTGAATTAATTACCAAATCGGCACTGGAGCTAGCAGCGCTGAGGATGCCACTGAGAGTCCGTCTCAAAATTTGTTCACTTCATCACCATTTCTCAAGTACCTATAAAACATTCACTGCTACTACCACTTCAGCCGAGTCTCTCAAAAACACGTGAGGGGAGAAGTGAGAGAAATGAGTTTAAGTGCGGTGCTTAAACTACTCGTTTCTGCTGCAGTCAGCATTGCAAGGCACTGATCCTACAGCTACGCAGAGAGGAAATGCAGTCTGGCTGGCTGAGCGCATGATTTCCATTCTTCCATTCCAGGTTTGATGCTGTCGTACAGAGGTATCCAGAGTGCCGTGCATCAGCCCTACAAAAGGGTTTACACACAGCCATGCCTCCAGCACTCTGCTAGCTCAGACAGAGATGAACTACCTTGGGTTCTGGCTAGAGAGACAACACCAACCCAAGTACCTGCTGTCTTAAAACACCCTAAGCAAACGATCCTAACCACATCAAAGGAAGCCACACAAGAGTAGAAGCAGCTACAATACTTAATGTTTAGACTGGCTTCTCTTTCCAGATAAAAATACTCAGAGATTTCCAGAACAGCCTGCCAATTAGAAAGCAATTCAACCCGAGTAATCCAACTCTTCCACCTTGCACTGTAGCACACTCCTCCCTGGAGCTACCAGGCTACAACATGCAGAGGGCTATCTGAACTCAACACACAGGATAGATGCCAACAGAAAATACTGGAGGCAGAGTTTCGTATTTTATCTTCTGCTCCATGCTGGGACTCCCAAAAGGTGTCTTCATTCACTACAGACCCAGAGACAGCGAGTGTCTCTTTGGTGGGCAAGCTCCTGCATCAAATGACCAAGCACAGCTCACTCTTTGCTAGCCTGCCACTGCACTGCTACTGAAAGGGAGCCGTGTTTTGAACGGAGACCTCCCAGGTTTCAAAACTGTGAAGAGCACGATGGTGTCAGCTGGGACGGATTTTCTGCATAAGATAGGGCTTGTACGCCTTCCTGTTATGGCCTCACAACCTACACACGCTCTGTTACATGCCGGGGCAGACTGAACAGCATTGCCAGGTCTCATGCTGTGTGAGATACTTCATTAATGCCTACCTCTCGTTCTCCACACCTACCAGGTATTTCTAGCAAAGCAACAACATTTTTCTCCAGCTCCTGCCCTGCTCCATACTCCCATACCTCCAACTCTATGTCTAATTCATCTGAACCACACATGGGCTCTGCAGGGTGGTCTGCAAATCAGAAAGATGAAGAGAGCTCTAAGTACAACAACTAGGGAGAACATGCCTCTCTGCAGCTGCTGTTCTGAGCACAGGCAGAGCTGCTGCTTAGGGGAACTCACACTCCATAAAAAGCTTCATTCTTCCTTTAATGCACTGCTGGCTTAGGTGAGACCTAAGTGGAAAATTCCATAGTTTGAACTCAAGTCCTACTTCTGGTATCTATGGCCTTCTTTTGGTCCTGGCCCTTATAACTTGGAGAACTGAGAGTTCTGGATCCAAAGATAAGTCCACCCAGAACTCTAATACATACACATTCTTAGGGCTAAATTTTCAAATGTTATTATTTGTCTCTATAATAATTCTTGTTAGACAAGTCAATCACCTAGTACAATAGATGGTAAGAGAAGAAAGCTTCAGTTCTGCCTACCTGCCTTCTTGATTATTCCAAACTTCTATCTTACAGCCTCCTGGCCACGCAGAATTATTGTATCACATACCTATATACACCCTATAATGACCCTTGGCTAATGCCTTCCATTTCAGTATCTTTGAGGTGCCTTAGAATAACTATAGGCTCAGAAGAGCCATATGAAGAATTAGGAACCTGACAATGAGGAAACGTGCACTGCAAGGAGTGACACACTCCAGATCACATAGTGATCACGCTTGGAGGAGAATCCACCCCTACCATTCAGATATCTAATCTCACCCACCATACAGTATTGCAAAGTCCACTCAGAGATTATTTATAGCGCTTTAAAAAAAAAAAAAAAGCAAGTACTACAACGTGAGAGTGAAATGAATATAGCGTGCAAAAGCATGTGTCTGCAGTACTGAAAATCCTTCTGATTTCCCTCTCCCTCATCCAGGACTTGCAGACAGGCCGCTCAAACCTGTGAGTTTTTCTTAACGTGCCACGGAACTCCAACACAAAACCCAGATAGTTCAGTTTAGTTCTGCACAGTGCCGTAAAACATTTGCATAGTGGCCGATACCCAGCTTTTTTCGGTTGTGTCTAGACAGTAGAGAAATGTTCTAAGTAAAAATCTTTTTGGCTACTAAACTCTGAGCGTATACTGGATCTTTGTGTTGACCTGCCTGACAGCTTTCTCTATGTGGCATGAAAAGGGCCTTTCATCACACAGTCACTGCCTCTTACGATGTCAGGACAGTAGGAAATGACACCATTTCACCTTTTTCTGCCTGAAAGCATTGCTCTGTATTACTTTTGTAACCGTTTAGCCCAAGCTTGCCTAGTAAAACTGCATTTTGTTCTTAAAAAAAAAAAAAATCAAACCACCCTTTAGTTCAGCATACTGAAGGATATTCTGTATATTTCACTTGGAAAAGGAGCTACTGTGCTTTTTATTTTAAAAGCTGCTATTTACGTACAACTAATTTGTATGCCTAGAATTTTTTATCAGCTCCTTTTGGCCTGAGTAAGATCTTCAGGGGGTGTCTGACTGCCACAATGCTTTACTTAAGATACAAAGAAAAAGACTACAACACAGAACTGAGGAAATTTCCAGTATCTCTGTTATCTAGTGACCGCCATAAAATAAAGATGTGGGAGGTACTACATTCTTGAGATCTGGTGACTTTTACAGACTGTTTATGGATCCCATCTGCGCCTTTCTTACTGATCCCATGACAGAGCAGAGGTGAGCTAGTGCCTGTCTTTGGGGAAACACCACCTGCAGCACAGGGCCTTGCTGGCTCGGACTTCATTTCTCTGTTGCAGATCACAGTCACCTTGACAGTAAGAGAATAACGGCTTGTGAAGCTCACTCAGTTGCTGAAACAACATATTACAAGCTTAAAGTTAAGACATGAGCATTTAAGAGTAGAAACTAAATCACTAGTGTTTTTCTATAACACTGATCTCAGTTTTCCAGATTATTTTTCTCAATTTCATGTGCATTTCATGCCACTGTATGAGACCACTACCCACCCTCACATACCCACCTGCCAGACATGAGAAGTTGCATGCACTTAAATACTAATCCATAAACACATAATCTAAAAAGACATAAAAAAAAAATTTGAAGAGATGTAAAGGAGAAGCAGGTGAATCAGAAATCCAAGTTCCATATAAACTGAACTGGAGGTGGCCTACTACCTCTGGGTCCTTGGAAAATCTCACCCTAAGAGTGTAAAAGGAAAGTATATTACAACCTTCTGATAACTAAATCTTTGTCCTTACTCTTGTTGGACAATAGTCTTTTCTAAATAATCTCCTAACTGTTGTGGAGCAACAAGGAAATTCAATATTGCCATGATAACACAGAGATAGGCACTGGAACAGCACTGCACGTACCTTGGAAGATAATTCAGCTTTTTGAAAAAATCCCTAACATCCTCCAACAAAAGATTCAAGCTACAAACATTTATTTCAAGAAAAGACTTAAAATCATATGAATACTGACATCTTACTAAGAACCATAAAACAACATACCACATTTACCATGTTTAAGCAACACATTCAGGAACAGAGCTACCTTACTGTTGGCACAATAGTCACCAGTCATTAACTCAAACAGGAAAACCTGCAACGCTGGACAATAAAACCTTGTTTATGTGAAATATTCGATCTCCTCCTACGTCAAAGATCAGTTCTGAGCGGCGGCAGCAGCAAAGCTGCCCACCAGCCTCACATAGCCCCCAGCCTTTTTGGGGAAGGCCCCATGGAAGTCAGCAGCCCTGCTCACAGCCAGCCCATCCAGGAAAATGGGCTCACCTCTGCGAAAGCGGCCGCACATCGCGTGCGACGGTTACGCTGCCCTGCCCTGTCTGAAGCAGATCCCTCTGGACTCCGGCAGCTTCCATCCCAGCCAGATTTGTCACAGAGAGTTTGCGAAGCAGTACTTTCAGCAAGTCATTTCTGGGTTAGGACCCTCCTCCCGCCCTTACCGTTCGCTAGCGAAGGTAAAACGCCGAAGAGCCGCGTTGGGGCAGCCAGGCCCGGCGGAGGAAGCGCTGGCCTAGAGGCGCTGCCCCGGGCAGGGGCTGCCAGCCCCGCCACGCTGCTGCCCGGGCCCCGCTGCCGTGGCGGGGGGCTGCGTGTGCTGGGCACGGGGCTGTGCCCGCAACCGCCCGGCTCCGAACGGAAAGCCACGCACTGGGCTTGCACTGGATAAGGGACTGCTTAAAATGTTGGTTTTTAAAAAGAATTAAAGTCTGCAAGAAGAGCGTACAGCGGGAAGAAATCACGCACTGTTTCTACTCCTGAAATTGCGGATTTCTGCCGAGAGCTTTGGAAGCCAACCCACGTTTAAGTTTCTGGGGTAGCGAAAGGGAAGTTACAACGCTCTTAACACAACATTCCGTTTCTCGATCCCAACACCACTTCCTTCACACCCGGCCCCCGCGGGGGGCAGAGACCCCCACCTCGGAGCGAGCCCTCTCCTGCTGGCCCCCCGGCTTTCATTTCCTATCTTCCTCTCCTTATTTTGAGGCACCGTCTGGCCAGCCGCGCCACGAATGGGGGCTGTGAGCCGGAGCCCGCCCTGGGGAGCCGAGACGGGCCCACAGCGGGACCCCACCGCCGCTGCCCGCCCGTCCCTTCCCGCGCCCCCGAGTCCCGCCCGTCCGCCCCGCACCCGCCGCGCCGGCCTCTCCCTCCTCGCAGCGCCGCTGAGGCGCCCACTCACCGCGGGGCCGCCGGCGGCTCCGGGCAGACTTCGAGCGGGCGGGACCGGCCGCAGCGGCTCGGCTCGGCACGGCCGGTCCGGCCCTGCGCCTCGCCCCCGCCCGCCTCCCCGTGAGGGGGCCGGGAGCGGCGGGCAGGGGAGGGGAGAGAAAGGGAGGGGAAGGGAGAGCCGGCCCAGCGCGGAGCCCGTCCGGGGAGCGCCGGGCCGGGCCGCCCCAGAAGCCGCGGGGGGGCCCCGGAGGCAGCCCAGCGCGGCGGGCAAGGCCTGGCCTACTGGGCCACCAGCGCCCCGCCCTAACGCTTCAGTTTTTACTTTCTAATTAATTCCAACTGTGTTCTGAGTTATGAGCGGCCTGAGAAAGCCTGGTGCAGAGAGTGACTCACTGATTCTGCTCCTTACCCCTGAAAAACGACCACCCTGAAACGAAAAACAAACCAGAGGAGCTCTAGTGAAGGATCCGCGTTTCTGATAATTAAGTCGCATTCACACTTTTAAGTTGAAGCATTAATTACTTGTTGGTAACTTGAGGTAAAGTGACCTGAGACTTTCCATGGCTGTCACAGAGAGGGGAACCGTAATAATTTCTGACCAAGGAAACGGCCTCATTTTGCTTTGGGGTGCCACTAGTATTCATAAAAAATAGTCTTTTAAAATCCCTCAGTGTTATTTGCTCTGGTGGCCAGATCCATCTGGGAGGTACTTACAACTGGGAAGGACAGAGGATCTTTGACAGTGCTGATAGTGAAAAACAACAGGTTTTTGTTCAGTACTCTGTTTTTTTTTTATCTCTGAACTGGAGGTTCAAGGTCAGAGGGGCTGTACCCAGCCTCGTCTGCCTTCCCTTGGCCGTTTGCACAGAAAAGCAGACATTCTCTGAAATCAAACATTGCCTAATATTTGCATTTCAGGTGGAACCTCAAGATGCCAAAAAGCCCGTCAATACATGGTCAGAGAATGCAAGACCAACTTCAAGCCTGTAGAATCCATGCTTATATATTTGGGTGTTAGGCAAATGCTATAAATCTTGCTGAGAAATACAGAATATTTCCAACAGTAAACATTTACCCTCTCCACAAGGGTTTAACTAGATGTCACGGTAATTAGAACAGGCAAGTTGCAAAGGAAATAGAAGAGCTCACTCCCTCTCGCCTGGATATCCATAGTCAAAAGCTTCAGCGGCTCCGACTTCCCAATCCTCTTAGGGAATTCCATGGGAGTTTTGATTGAGTTTGAAGTATATGGTGACTCCAAGACTACCAGAGCGAATCCTTGTGAGAACTGACATCTATGACAAAAGCATTAAGAGGAGCTTTTTGTGTGGGGACTCTGCAGAAACCTAATAAGAAACCACAAAACCAAGCAACGGGCGTTACAGCATTGGTCCACATTCAAGGAGCACCTCCTCCAAGCTCAGCAGAGGTGCATCCCAATGAAGAATAAGTCAGGCAAAAAGGCCAGGAGGCCTGCGTGGATGAGGAAGGAGCTCCTGGACCAACTGAAGGTAAAGAAGGAAGCCTATAGAGGGTGGAAGTGGAGACAGGTAGCCTGGGAGGACTACAAAGAGGTTGTGCGAGTGGCCAGGGATCGGGGGAGGAAGGCTAAAGCCCTGATGTAATGGAATCTGGCCAGGGATATAAAAAGCAACAAGAAAAGCTTCTATAGGTATGTAGGGGACAAAAGAAAGTCCAAGGAGAATGTAGGCCCCCTCCAGAAGGAAACCGGTGTCCTGGTTACCCGGGACATGGAGAAGGCTGAGGTACTCAATGACTTTTTTGCCTCAGTCTTCACCGATAAAGGCTCTTGTCTCACCACCCAAGCTGTGGAAGGCACAAACAGGGACTGTGAGGATGAAAAACCGCCCACTGTACTCGAAGAGCACGTTCGGGAACATCTGAGGAACTTGAAGGTGCACAAGTCCATGGGACCTGATGAGATCCATCCGCGGGTCTTGAGGGAACTGGCGGATGAAGTTGCCAAGCCACTGGCCATTGTATTTGAGAAGTCATGGAGGTCTGGTGAGGTCCCCGATCACTGGAAGAGAGGGAACATAACCCCCATTTTTAAAAAGGGAAACAAGGAGGACCTGGGCAACTACAGGCTGGTCAGCCTCACCTCTGTGCCTGGCAAGGTCATGGAGCAGATTCTCCTGGAAACCATGCTAAGGCACATGGAGAGCAAGGAGGTGGTTGGTGACAGCCAACACGGCTTCGCCAAGGGCAGATCATGCCTGACCAATTTGGTGGCCTTCTATGACGTGGTGACAGCATCAGTGGACAAGGGACGAGCAATTGATATCATCTACCTGGACTTGTGCAAAGCTTTTGACACTGTCCCGCACGACATCCTTCTCCTTCTCTCTAAACTAGAGAGATATGGGTTTGATGGATGGACCACTCGGTGGATAAGGAATTGGCTGGATGGCCGCACTCAGAGAGTGGTGGTCAACGGCTCGATGTCCAAGTGGAGACTGGTCACGAGTGGCGTCCCTCAGGGGTCCGTGTTGGGCCCGGCCCTGTTCAACATCTTTGTCGGCGACATGGACAGTGGGATA
>JAAGAY010136705.1:0-12199 GCA_011801015.1 Ardeotis arabs | reverse complement strand
TTTTTTTTTTTTTTTTTTTTTTTTTTTTTTTTTTAAGCCTGCTGTTATGGCCATTTTGCAGCATCCCTTTGGCTTCCCAATAAAGATTCTGGAGTTTTGCACTGGATATTTTGGGGCTTGGATGCATCACTTGGGCACTCTCACTTTGTGCTGCTGGTAGCCTACCAAACGCTGACTGGCAGCTTTATTTTCCTCTTATGCTTTTCTCCTGCATCATGCGAGTGGTGTCTCGGAGCAGCTTCGCCGCATATTCACATTTGTAGCCACGGACAAATAAAAACCCACGCGGCAGGGAAGAAGCTGTGATACTGAATGCCAGAAGCGCATTTTTTTCAGACCTGGTTAACCACCTTCCGCGCTTGGGCAGCAGGGCTGGAGTCACTGATGTTCAGACAGGGTGGTCGCGATAATGAACCGATAAGTACGTGCGCCCAAGTTCATGGGCAGTGGATGAAAAGATGGAGTAGAAATTGGCTGGGGTTGAAGGCTTCTTCTTACCATTGTGTAACAGGTCCTAGTGATTGCTTTGGTTTTGCTTTCTTTTACATCAAGATTTGAATATGCCTAACAGCAAAAACTGCTTCTTGGAGGCCTTCTGCTCCAGGTGGTGCCATCTAGAAAGACAAATCTTCCACTGCGTGGGAAGAAATCTTCTCTCTGTGGGAAAAAGATATCACAAATAGCGTGAAGACCTCTAAAACAGCCATTGACCCTTTCATAATCATGCATGAGTTAAGAGCTGCTAATGAACCTACGCACAGTAAGAGAATGGTATTATTATGAGTTTCCAAGTTGTTGGGATCAATACGTAGCACGGTACAGCCTCCCTTCTGCCCAGGTGCTCACACATGCTCTGTGGCTCTGCACGCAGGTACGCACACACCAGGCTCCACTTGAAGGTGACAGAAACAAACAGGACTTAGGTTAGCTTATGGCTAAAGGAAAATCAAAAGGCAAAAGGTTTCTAACCAAACTGCTTATTTGTATCTTGGCATTCAGTGGCATCTGAATGAGTGATTTCTAAGTAAAACATGCTCCTTTGGGATGGTCTGCTCCCCGCAGACAGGTTGAGCACCTCACGTCCAGATGAGGTAACTTAGAGCTAAGTGGATTCCAAGCTTCTTAATTCAATCACAGTAAATAAATTATGTGTACATGTTAAAACAAGAGATTTTGTCTCAGAGATTAATTATAGCTAGAGATTTTTGTTAAAATGTTCATCTGAATTGTTTTGCTAGTAACTTTAAAAGGAGAGAGAAAAGGTAAAATAATGATGAATTATTAAACCTTGTCTCCATAAATCCCATTAAATAACTTCGGGGGGAAATGAAATAGATGTTGAAGACCATATGCTCCGAGATGGCTTCACTAGAAGAGCAAAACCTGCTTGGAAAAGGCTGATGGGGCTTGATGCATGTGGTTTGCAGCCACGTGCATAACTGGGCAGATAGGGAGAAAGGCAGGAAGGCACTAGTATATTTTTGTAATCGTAAATTATGCCATATGTTACCTGGATTCAGTCTCTAAATTCTGCGTTGACCCCAATGGCATGTGCCTGTAATTAGCTGTCTGCCAGAGCAGGTCTGCCTGGTGATTACACATCGGGGCCTCACCGTGTGTGGCAGCGGAGGAAAGGGGTCAGGCACCTGAGGACCTTGACAAGCCGCTTGTGAAGAGGCAAACTGTTACCACAGTTTAATCAGCCTTTGGAAAACATGCTGAAACAATTCCTAACAAGTAAACAGGATAGGAGTGGCCTGCAATCATCTGCAGGGGAAGCTGTTGCCATTGGCCGTGGCATGCGCTAGCGGGGAGCTGCGTGGACCGGACCCTTGACCTAGACTGTACCAGATGTGCAGGCTTCATCCTTCCCTTATATCTGCCCAAAATTTCCTGTGTTCCCATTTGCCTCTTGCCCTTTCACTGGGCACCTCTAGGGAGAGGCACGCGCCTTGCACTTCAGCCCCCAGCCATCATGGTGGTCTCCCACAGGTTTATTCTGGTACGTCTGTCCATCTGGGAACCCCAAAAACCGTTGCTAAGTGCCGGGGAAGGATCATCTCCCACAGCAGCTCTGTTTTGTAAGGGTATGAAATGTGTTTGAATACTGTGGCCACAAAGGCTATGTCGGTACTCTGGCAGAATGGAAACTACAGGAATATTCATATATAGCATCCGTAATCCATATGTGCTTATGTCGAGTAATAGCTTTACTGCGTCCAGCAAAATGTTTCTGCAAGGGCTAATGGAATATTGAGATTGATGTAAAGGCAGGTATGTGCCAGCAATGTGTAATAAACAGGCTGCTCTAAAGTCATTTTGGATAAATTTTCTGATTAAAAAAAGATACAGCTATTGCCTCACAAAAAAAAAAAAAAAGTAACTACTTCGGCCTTTGAAGCTTTTCCTTTTCTCAGATGAAAGGTCCATGTGGCCATATACTTGCCTTTTTCCCTGCTAATATCCCTGCCTTAGCAGGAAGAAGGAACAATAGGGAGAAGATGGCTTTGATAAGTGATCTGGTCTGCTACTGAGCGGTGTGCTGAGACTACCACAGATAAGGATTTATCTTTGATCTTGATGAAATAATTGATGCTCAGCATCCTTCAGTCATGTTTAGTTGGAAATTTCCTCTTCTACTTGGGTCCAGGGCTGTTGATGAAGTGACTGAGGGGCTTGTTCCTGCCCAGATCTCCAGCCTGGAGAGCTGTTAGCAGACCCCAAGGGCTCTCACGTCTCGGGGTCAGCCTTGTGGGGCTGGAGGTGTTGTGGTTTTGGGACCAGCTGACCATGTCAGGACGTTTGCGTGGCTCATGACTACATCTCACTGCCTTTTACCATGGGACATGGCCTGAGGTGCCAGCTCTGATCCAGCCACACTTGCTTTTTCTTTTTTTGTGCTTTCTGTGTCAGAATGGAGGAGGAGAGCAAGGCTGGGTCCCCTCTCCTGCTCCTCTTCCTCTCCCCTCTGGTCCCGCGGGGCTGTTTCGCACATTTCTTCCCCTCACGCCTCGCAGCCGGGCGCCATTTTGTCTGTTCCTCAGCCCCCTTCCCCTCAGGCGAGGCCGCGCGCTGGGCTGGGGGCGGCGGGAACCGGCGGGAACCGGCCCGTGCCCGGCGGGAACGGGGGGCAGCCCCCGCCGCTCCTCACAGCAGAGCCAACGCCTGGGCACTCACCTAACGCAGGTATGTATATAAAAAAAACCGTGATATGTATTAAAAACCCAACCTGAATTTTGTCCCTAAAGGTAGATAAGTCTTACAACAAGGTCTGCGTTTCCCGGGTGGGCTGAATACCTCCCCGCCCCCTCAAAGGCGGGCACAGAGAACATGGCGTCTGGCTCCTCCCTCCCCAAACTGCCCGCCCTCCACGGGTGTTTCTCCAGAGGTAACAGAGTATTTCCTTGGGCAGAACATCATTAGCATAAATAATTTGTTCCTCTGCTTGCTGTATACAACTGTGCACGCTTGGCAGCCGTCAGAGTCAAAGACTGAGGAAAACTTTTTGAATGCATGTTGTAAAAAATGCATTCTCAGCCATAGTTGCTGCATTTTAGTTTTCTGTCGTTATCAAAACTATATAAGCAGCAAAGTCCATAAATCAGAGTGATTGCAAGAGGGAAAGATACTTAGTTTAATGATCCTCCCCAAAGGATGAAGAGGAAACATTAGGCAGACTGGTGGTTTGTTCTTGGTTTTTTTTTTTCCTAGAAATAATTAAATATGTTCCCAAAAAGGTTTCTGACTAAACTGCCTATTAACCACATTTGTAATTCCTATTTCACACGTTATTAGGCTCTGAGTTCTGGTGGCCTGAACAAGAGGAGCTAAAATTATATTAATTAAGGGGTGGTATTAGAAAAGCACTGTATAACCAATCCAAAATAACACTCTGACTTGGTCTCTGTTCAGATGTGTCCTGTAAGTTTTCATTCTTTACAGAAAAATAAAGATGATCAAAGGGCAGGAAAAATATGACTGCAATGCTGCAGTCTTAGCTGAACTATAACTTCACACAAAACCAGTTTTTTATTCAGTTTTCAATTATCTGAGCAATCTGTACAATATTTAAACCCACCAGGAAAGGTAGCGCAGGTTTAGCTGGACAGACATTCACTTAAAAAAAAAAAGGATCTGATTCCCTTCATGTTTCTATTGCTGCTTTATGGACACGATCCTGTTAACTGGGATTTCATGGGTATAAATGACTGGAAAATTATCTCCAAATGGTGCATTTTCTATTCTCATTTTGGTGTCTGTTTTGATTTCCTGAGGAGTAGGTAGATTACACAGAAATTGTCAAATGTTGTAATTAAAAAAGATTTAAAATTTAATTTAACCTTGCAAGTCCATTCCTGTGGTGAAAACACATTAAACAATTTTTATCTTGAAGCAATGGTTACCACAATTGGTGGAAATGAAGTGTCCATCATTTGTGAGTGTGGTAAATCATAAATCGCCATTGTTAGCGGCGGCTGGGAATGGCCTAAGGCCCAGGAAGGGAACCAGAGACTGTAAACTTGTAGCTACGGTAAAAATTATAATGCGTGTTGAAAGGAAGTGACAAAGCTATTCCAATAAAATATAAATACAGCAGGTAAGCTCCTGAACTAAAGCCATTTGATATACCTCAGCTGTAAGTGGATCTTCCCCCTCTGCACCTCCTAGGAAAATTTGGTCCATAAACAGTAGAAATCTAATTGCTGTGCTCAAAAATGGTTGTACTTTGCAGGTGCTCTTGCGCTCATAACTAACTATAGTAGAGCTTAGTAGAACAATTAGAAATTTATAAAAAAGACACCACTGTGGTACTTGACAAACTAGACAATTCTAGTTGAATTACAACGAAATACAGCTATGTAGTAACAAAAGAACCCCAATCTACTGGGTGAAGTGCGGTGATCTATACTTTGCAATTAAAAATCAGCTTAAAGGAGTTTTAAAAGCTGGTTTCCTCATTTTGAAGCTTAGATTTTCAAAGGGCCTCAGGGAATTTGCAGGATCTGCCAGGTATCTCCCATCCCTGTTCACTCCTGTGTAACTAATTTACACAGCTCAGAACAACTCCATGAGGGAGTGGAGATATAGCAGGGACAGTTTTACATTAATAAGGCGCCGGCCTGGACAAGGTGTTCCTCTGCTTGTCAGAACTTAAATTCCTTTCATGTTGATCTGTGATTCACTGGATGCTTTGTGAAAGTGTCTTGTTTGAGGGGAATCTGTCAGATGGGACATGTTAACGCCTTGAAGGATAACCCTGTTGAACATGTGCCGTGATGGCGCTTGGGAAACTCTTGGTAGCGACAGGGAAGTCTGTGTGGGGCTTGGGGACCCTGGTGCTAAAATGCACGCTGAGTTTGTTTGGTCTTAGCCTGGTGTTTATCTTAGTATGCGACGTGGCATCATTTCCTGTGGTACCACTGGGAGATGTGGGCAAGTGCCTGATGGCCTTTCCTTGGGAACGCTGCTCGGAAAAATACTGCTTTTGAACTCCGCTCCTGAGGGAAGGAACCTCCAATCCACTTCTGACTTCCTCCGCGTGCCTTCAAAATAATTAAAGAAAAGAAAGGCAGCTCCCAACCAGCCTCATTAACACTACTACTATTTCTTCCTCTATTTTAAAAATTCCAATAGGCACATTTTGGTTTTGTTTTATTTTGTTTTGTTGTTGGTTTTTTTTTTTTAATGCTAAATACTTCTTTATTTACATGAAGAGAAATGCCTTCATCTGTTTGCGACTCACATTTGGTTTGCAGTACTACTGCTGTGCACAGGAGCATTTGCTGCTGATCAGAGGGGAACAGCTCAGTTTGCAAAGCAAAGCGCTTGTACAAACGGATTTCTCCTCTTCGCCTTCTGGTCTCTCTTCCCGACTTGAGTTTTCCAGGTGCAGAATGGTCTTCGCTCAGAGGAAAGACCATCTGCGTTTTGTTGATGCTCAGACGAATAAATCTTTGCGGATGAGAGCTGTCTCAGTCCTTCTCCTTTCCCGCCTTGATGCTGGAGTTGGTTTCAGGGCTGTGCCAGGCAAATTGGCAGAGGCTGCTGGGCCTTGCGAAATGATGCTGATCTGTGAGCAGAGCGGCTCTCTGCTCCTTTTATCCTGTAGCAGTATCTGTTTATTTTGTGCATGAATTTCAGTCTGTCAAAGAAATGTCATTTATCCTGCAGACAGTGACAACAAAAACATTATATTGTGTGATGCTTCAGCTGTAAAGTCAAAGGACTTGCTTCCCAGCACCTGCCATTGGCGGGGCTTCTCCGCTCAAAGCAAAACTAGGGGACAGAGAGAAATAATGCACAAAGGAGAAGAATTTTTTTTAACGCTTTTGCTAGTAACACTTTATTGGGTGCTGTGAAACTCCTTGTGATGTAATTGCAGAGGTGGTTTCGATCCCTGTGTGCGGTGCAGCCCTCCAAATCTGAACATACGTATGTGTGTCACTCTTCTGGCCATGGAGCTTGTAGCAACCAAAAGAGATTTCCCTCAAAACTTGGGGGGACAAGTTGTTTTTGTTGACGGGGGGAATGAATAACGACTGAAGTGTAACACCTCAGAAACGGCATCTAGGAGATTTCGGTACTGGGTGGTTCACAGCTCTGTAATATGAAGTATCAATGTAAAAATGAGACTTTTCCATGGTTTTTGCAGTGTCTAATTATTTGCCTTGTGAACGGGAGAACTGCTATTTCTGGGCTATAACCTAACCTAATTCTCTAACACCTCATTCTTAAACAGGAATGCTTCCTCTGAGGGCCGCAGTGCTGCACGGAGAGGAGCAATACACCCAGGCGTTGTCACAGCTCCGGTTTGCTGGACTGTCACCTCGGCTCTCAGCACAAGCAAAAGTGAGTAGTGATTTCCAAAACGCTTGAGCAGATTTCCCTTTGCAAAAGCAGCCCCAAGACTGCTGCGGTAGTCTGCAAGTGGCAAAGTTCCTCAGCAAATGATGTGCATTAAAAAAGAAAAAATATATATATACATTTTAAAGAATGGTGATTCTTCTCAGATGGTTTGTGCAATGTATCAATTGTTTGCATAAATAGATTTTTTACTTACTCCAAGACTCGTTATTGATTTTATTGTGGCAGAGGGTTTAATAAATTAGAGGAGATGAGAATAAAGAGGAAAGTCCAACCTTTAACCAGAGCACTCAGGAATCATGTTGATGTGAAGTTGGTTTTTTTCCCTCTGTAATGAATGTATAATATTTTTCTCCATTACTAGCTGTTGGCTGTGGAAGTGAAAATATAAAGGCTGGTGACCCAAGGCCATAGAAATGAGGAAATACTAGTACATAAATCCATTTGCACTAAAATATTAAACTTGTCCAGAAGATAAATAACAATGTTTGTTAGCGATGGTGGGAGAGTGATGGTTTGCTATCAGCCCTCATAGTTTATCCCATGCAGAGTGTTGCCTGCAGACGAAGGGCTTGATAGATGCTCTCAGTCATCCCGGTGTAGCAGGAATCAAGATTTTGTGTTTCACACTTAACTCAGTGGATCAAGAAAGAGAAGGCAAAAAGCAGAACTGATTGTTAATTTGCTGCGTGTGCACATTAATACTGCTGCAAATCTGTATGGCTCAGTCCACCTCAGGATCATATGGTCAGGTCCCATCTTTGTAGTGACTTTTCCTCCCTTAATAAGGGGGAGACAGCTGACGCGCAGTTAGGACGGCAGCTTCTCAGGGGTGTAATTAATCTGTATTTGCAGCATCGCTTTTGCAATGTACAGGTGAGCGTGCATTTGGGACAGCTGGATGTGATGTTGCCTTGTCTGAATCACAAAGGATTCTTGTTAAACAGTATCGTCAGCATACTTGAGCTTAAAGTGAATATTGCTGATCATGTTACAAACTTTGAAAAGTGAGGTTGCCAAATTTATATCGTAGGGCAAGAAATAACTAACTAGCAAGTTTGCCTGCAGTCAGTCTTGCATGGCCACTTAGAGCTGATGATGCAACCACAGGTTGTTAAACAATTTTAAGAAGACCCGCTTTGAACGTTGTAAAACTAACATTTAATGAAGTGAAACATGGATCAATGGGAAATTTTGTGCAGTGGCTCGGTCGTATCGATTGCAAGGTTCACAGACCTTTGGTATGGACCTGTTAAACATCTATAATGTTAAGGTTGAAATGATGCTTGGCAAATGCTAACAAGGTTGGAAAGGCAGAGCGAGCGTGTTTGCTTCCTGCTTTCAAATAACCTGCTGCTTTTCAGCCAGTAAGGAGGGCTGGGAACGGTTGGTCACACAGGAGGTGCTCCTGGATCACTTTTATTGGGTTACAAGTAAAGGGAGGGACCTCTGCACTGGTGCAGTGGCAGAGACACCGCTGGTGAAGGTGCCTGTGCTCTCACTCACCACTTGCACTCTGCAACACTTGGCGTTTGCTTCCTGAGGTGCTTTCGGCTGTTACACACGTGCGTGCAGTTGCACAAGGGCTACACTTGATCTGAGCACGACGGACCGCAATCAGGGTCTCCCCCCACAGCACGGCCCCTCCGTGCTTTCTGCACGTGGCCGCGCAAGGTGGCCCTGGGCTCGCGGGGCGAGGACCTGCTGGAGACTGCATCTGCCACAGTGGCTCTTTGGTAACGCAGATGAGAGCGTAATTTAGCTCTATTTGGCTTTGGCACACTAAAAGCTGGATCCTGGCTCCAGTCTGGTCCCCTAGTGAGAGGGCTGTAATTTGTAACCACTCAAGGATGCCGGTGGCTGGTTCTCTGCTGCCGCGCTCTGCAGCCTCCGCCGAATCCTGCACCCCCTCCCGCCCAGCAGCAGGGTGGAAACGGGAAGATGTACGATCAGACAGGCAGTACTGCAAAAATAAAATCAATAGGGATCAACCAAAGACTTTTAATCTTGGCTTGTAATAGCTCTGTACCTATCCATTCCCCGTATACATTGCACGTTACATCGTTGAGCACTGCTCACTTGCAAATCAAAGCATCGTGCTGCAATGTGATATGTATAAATATGTACATACACATCAAAACTGCACCCCTTTCTGTGAGAATGGGTGCGCGCGTGCACGGAGACAGAACCAACCAACTTTCGTGGCAAGTGTAGCCGTGCAGCGCTGCAGGCAAATAGCAGGGTCTCGGCGCTGTGTTTGACCCTGACAGCTCCTGCTCCCGTTAACTGGCCGGGTGGCACCAGGGTAGAAAGGGTTCTTATTTCATAAAACAGCAGCTATATCTCCCGCATATGTCCTGACAACAGCCATTAAAAACATAGCAGCACATCAGGGAACTCCTAAATATAGTATTGCCTGAAGTTATAAGCTTATGTTTCCTGGATTTTTTGTTGTGATTTTTTTTTTCCCTTCCCTTATGGATGGTGCAGGAGAACTTAAAGGTCAGGTGAGCAAACCAGCAGTGGGGCAGGAGGAGGAAGAGGGATCCCTACCTCTGCCAGCGTGGCATGAAGAATAGAAATAGAATTAAGGAAAGTCCATGAGGAAATAAAGGACCATTAATTCAAAATTAGTTTTTGCTAGCCTACAGCAGGTAAAGCTCCTGCCTGTTCTAGGGTGAGGAGGAGAAAGCAATGCTGAACTAAGAAAGCGTGGGGGCTTGAGCAGGACATTGGCCTCGCACTGGGAGCTCAGAGCTGGGTGGATTTGCTGAAGCTCAGCCCTGGTGAGCACCCTCCAACCAGGACCACAGTGGTCTGAGACGTTGCAGCTCCTTTGCAAGAAATACTGCCTTTAGGAAATTATTTTCCTTAGGGAACACAAAAAGAGGGAAAGTTTTAATTCTTGAATGTCTTAATTCAAGACGACTTGTTGTCGCTGCTGCAATAACAGAAATTTTGCTCATGCGTAATATATTATTTATTTTACGGAGACTGAATGAAGGGGAGAGCACGCTCTCACTCTGTGGTATGCAAACGTTTATGGATGGTTTGGCGCTTGGTTTAGCAGCTTACGCTTTTAAAGACTTGACATCTTGTTTGTATTACCTAAATAGATATATTCTATTTCCGGGAGCTGTTGCTACTGCTGGGCTTTTATGACAGTCTTTATATACAGTTTCATTTTTAGCGTGGGAGAGGTCACAGCATTTCGCTAACTCAAAATACCTGACACTGACATCAGAAAACAAATTTCATTAAATAAAAAAGGGGTCAGCACTGTACAGGCTGCTTATTTATAAATAGTACCGCCAGTCAATACCTGATGGTTTATTGAACTTAATGAAACTCCTGGTAGCCAAATGTGTATTTTAAGAAGGCGTTTGACCTTGGGCATCTCTCCTGCTGGGGGGATGCTGTCTGCTGCGTCAGTGGTTCAAAATCAATAACCTCCAGTGCTGTCCTGTTGAGGGCTCTTGTATTTAAGGGTGATATTGTAAAATGTGACAATCTTCTGCTGACGAATGACTTGATACTGATATCCCTGCAGGGAAGGGTGGGCAGGGTTATGTGGTGACTCTAAAAATGCACTGATAATTACTGAGGGGAAAAAACTGCTGGGGATGCCATTTTATCCATTTACCCCTTGGATCCACTGCCCTTGTGTCAACCTTTGCCATCACGGCCCGTGGGTGCCTGAGCAAAACCCGTTTGTCTGTTGTATTTCACAAATTTCATAAGATTGTTAGGGCTGTGAAATTAATACTCTGTAATTCTCTCCTAATAATGTTAGCAGAGTGAAGACGCCTGTGTGCGGAAATTATTCTTGTGTGACTTGTACACAAAACCAAGGCTGCAGCCCAAAAATCAGTGCCCAAGTCTCACTTTTAAGGCTGGCTGGACATTTTATGCTGTTATCTGTAAATAGGTTGAGGGTGACCACCAGAGAGGGAGAAGAGCTGTCCGGTGCAGGAGAAAATGGGGGTGAACCAGCAGCGGCTGCATTTATTGTATCAATTGGAAGAGGACTTCAGGCTAGCAAATGTGTCTTCCTAGAAAGGGTGAAGCAAAAAGTTGAATTTCTTTTTAAGATTGAAACTTAGTTGATGTGAGGGAATGTACATCGGTAGACAGACTGTTGGGATCATTGACTTGCAAAGGGATTTTTCTGTGCCTTAAATGTTTAAGGCTCCAGACTAACCGAGATATTGCACGTAGAGGAGCTTCAATCCACGGCATCGTGTTGAGGTTGTTGGCACTGTTCATGGCTGAGATTGAACATGGATTTTTCTGGGTTCCTGGTTTTGGAACTGGGATGCATATCAAAGTTGAGACGCTGTATAAACTTAATATGAAATAGTTTGACAAATCTACTTACGCCAAACAGCTGCTCTGTTTTAAAATTTATAGCCTTTCAGGAGAAAACACTGTTACTTTCTTGTAAGCACGGCTATAATGGCTCCAAACGTCCATCTGTGTAAAGAGACTCCTATGTCTTTAGCTTGACGCAGACTGACAGTAAGGGAAGCAATAAATGCAAGTGTACAAATAGATGCGTAATTGCAAATTTCCAAAATAACTTTTTTAATAACATCTTTTAAATGCTTTATGTACTAAAGGGCTCAGCGGGTCTCTTCATAATATACAGTGTGATTAATTCAAATGAGAAAAAACAGTCATGCAGACAGACTTTACAGCTAATGAGCAGGATGCATAAAATATGCCCTGCCTCACAAAGGTATTATTGTCATCTGACATTTTTGCAAACTCCCATGGAATTTATTTTGCATTAACTTCTGGTACTGCTGATGGAGTTGGTGAATTATTGCCTCTTTGTCTTGAGACTTGAACTAATTCTCCATGCAGATTTTTGGAAGTTTCTTTTGCACGGTTCTGAGTTGCGCACATTGTCAAGAGCATTGCACATAGGAAAGGTTATCCCAGCAGCACAGGCAGTGGAGTACAGTAAATGGCATTCCTACATCACTGCGGGTTACGTTGTTGGTCATAAGCAAAGACAATGGACCTGGAAATCCCATTTTTTTCCATTAATCTGTCTTAGAAGTTTGTGGCCTATTTTAGTCCCTTGTATGTTACCTGCGCAATGTGTTTTTAAATCTAAATCCTGGACCTTGACAAAGGGGACTGGTTGCCTAACCAGAAGGAACCTCATTGAGACACTTCTGGATGGTGAGTGGTAGGGACTTTCTGATGATCATAGAATCATAGAATCATAGAATGGTTAGGGTTGGAAGGGACCTTCAAAGGTCATCTAGTCCAACCCCCCTGCAAGGAGCAGGGACATCCCCCACTAGATCAGGTCGCTCAGAGCCCC